>JAOTRH010226952.1:0-114349 GCA_034768845.1 Heliamphora exappendiculata
AAATAACTGTAGCATAAAAGAAAAGAAAAAGGTACAGGAATACAGGAGCATACCTCAGGCCTTACAAGCACCACCAAGAACAAAAATAAAAGCATTAAAAAGGCTTTCGACTAAGCCATAACTAACCAGCAAGAAACCAATCCACAGTTGACAATTAACCGAGAGACAAATAAGAAAAGCCACTGTTGCCACCCCATAATTGTGAGCAACAATTGGGGAGGAAACAACACCATCCATATACAGAAGAAAGGAAAAGGAGCCAACCACCTGTAAAGCAATTGAAATGCCTATACAATTAAACCATGTAGCAG
Organism: Heliamphora exappendiculata; assembly: GCA_034768845.1. Classification (NCBI taxonomy): domain Eukaryota; kingdom Viridiplantae; phylum Streptophyta; class Magnoliopsida; order Ericales; family Sarraceniaceae; genus Heliamphora; species Heliamphora exappendiculata. The sequence continues at coordinate 312 of JAOTRH010226952.1, forward strand.
GCCCAAAATAAACCAACAGAACAAGTAGAACCAACTTTATCAAACAGTTCAATGACCCCTTTTCTCCTTTACTCTTTTCGAAAGATGGCGGAACAAAGACAGAACCATGAGAACTTAGTGGGAGTAAATGGAATCAAGGAAGAAGTAGACGTCCCGAGCCTAGCACAAATATTGCAAGATCTAACAACCAATTTGGATCAATTGCGAGGGAAGACACTCCAGGAAAGATCATGGAACTTATCGGACCTAAGGGTACAAAATATCCCAGCACCTGAGAAGAATAATTTTTCCTGAACAGCAGAGGTTTGGATCAAGGCCACGAAGAAATAACAAAAAACAGTGAGAGCATGTTATAAGTGCAACCAGCCAGGGCTTAAGATGATGCTTTGCCCGTTGAAAAGTGGAGAAAATAATCAAGGAGGACCACTATGGAAAAATAAGAAGATCGCGTGCTCAAAATCATACTCTCAAGGTGACCAAAAGGAACAACTAGAAAAAGGGATACCAAAATTAATAATCTGTTATCAATGCCAAAAACTCGGGCACAAAAGACCTGAGTACCCACACCGAAGAGGGTTAAACTACAATCACTGTCAACAGAACAGAGCTACAAGGATCAAACAAATTTGTTGTAGCAGAAAACAAGTGGGTTAAAGAAGGTGGTGCAACTTGACCAACCAGAGAGCGATGAGGGGAGTGTCTGCCGTTCACAAGAGACAAGCTCAATAGTCTGCTTTAATTACAATAATTACGGACATAGAAAGTTTGAATGCCCTCTACCAAGGGAAAGAAACTACAATATTCGTCAAAAGGAAATAGGCGGTTCGGGAAGGATGATACAGCTTGACCAACAAGAGAATCAATGGGCAAAAGGCTCGTTTTCCCAAGAGAAAAAGGAGTATTCGTTGATGATCAGAGGTACACCTGAATTCGTAAACTCTAAAATATACGTTAGTTAGACTTGTTGCAATGTCCCGAGAAAGGATACGTTTGAAGAACAAAAGCTTTTATGTTAGCACTAGTCAAACAGCTCCAACGCCATGAATATGCGAAGTGATCTTTGAAAAATTGTGTAGTTGTCAGCTTAAGATGTTAGTAAGACAAAACAACCATTACCCAGAGTGATACACGTATAAACCCAACCTTGTTCGCACCCTTAATAACGAACTACTCAAGTAAACAAGGACAACGACTTCGAAAAGAAGAGAGGCAAGTAATCATCCACACCCTTTCGCATGAAATTTCAAGAACTAAATTTATTTAAGGGGGGTAGATTGTAACACCCCGATCCGGACCCTAGTAGTAACCACCCAGAATGTAACAAGCCATGTTAGCCTATGTTTGGACTAGCTTATTTTACAAGCTTTTTGGTTTAAAAGGAAAAAAAAGGCAACTGATTTGGCTTATTAGGCTTTTTTTCATTTCTTTCTTATTTTTTCTACATGATTTGATATCTATTTTTTTACTTAAAAAGCTAGAAAGTCTAAAAGTTACTAAAAAAAAGCTAATCCAAACACAAGCTTAGTAACTCAGCCCAAACCCTAGCTTTAGCGATGATTAGTTGACAGAATCATAGGTCGCTAGAATGATGAAAATCTTAACTCCACCCGAAACTTTAATTTGATCCGAAAATTCTAAAAAGATCAAATACTCAGAGGAAAAATCCTAATACTCAGAAGGGTCTCATGAAAGTCTAAATTAAGTACATAACATAAAATTAAAAATAAAAAATAAAAAATTCTTATAATTAGGGTAAAATGACTATTTTGCCCCTAGTACAACAAAAATTTTTAAAAATCTAAATTTTAACATATGGATACCCAAAATCAGATATTTATTTATATACAATTAATTAATAAAAAATAAAATAATAACAAAAATAACAAAATTATGCTTGCATGGCCGGTTACCTAGGGAATTGTGCCCAAAAAATTATCTTTTACCTTTTAAAAATTAAAAATAAGAAAAAAATGTATAAATTATATATTATTATGACGTAATACTTTTATACAAGTAATATACATAATAAAATAATAATATAGGTTAACAAAAGTAAATAAATAATTATTTAGGTCATCTCTCCTACTCAATCGGCTTTTGTCAAGGGGCGAAGGATTGCTGATAATGTTTTCCTGTCTCAGGAGCTCTTAAGAGATTATCACAAGCAAGGCCGTGGTCCTAGGTGTGCCCTTAAAGTTGACATCGTGAAAGCCTATGATAATGTGCGTTGAGACTTTATGGTTGAGGCCCTTAGTTGTATGGGTTTCTAGGAGAGAATGGTTAATTGGATCAAGGAATGTATTATGTCCCCTACCTTTTCTGTCAGTATTAATGGTGAGTTTCATGGCTTCTTTCGGGGTAAGAAGGGCCTTCGGCAAGGGGATCCCCTTTTCTCTTATCTCTTTGTTATGGCTATGGAAGTGTTGGCTGTGATGTTTGTGAAATACACGTAGGAGGCTCCTTTCAATTATCATTGGCGGTGTGGTAAGAATAAGATTGTTCATCTCTGCTTTGCTGATGACCTTATGGCCTTCTCTAAAGCCGAGGTTAGCTTTGTGAGAGTTATTCGGGAAGTTTTGGATGGTTTCCAGAAGTTGTCTGGTCTTTCACCCAGCCCTCACAAAAGTGATATCTATTTTTTTTGGGGTTAATAGTGTGTTGTAAAAAGAGATTTTAGATACTCTTGGGTTCCGTGAGGGTTCTCTTCCTGTTAGGTACTTAGGGGTTTCCCTTATTACTACCAAACTGGCTTATCGGGATTGTAAACCTCTCATTAATAGGAGAGCGAGTAGGATTCAGGTGTGGACTAGTAAGTATCTTTCTTATGCTGGTGGAGTCCAGTTGATTGGCTCCATTCTATTCTCTATGCAGGTCTACTGGTCCTCTTTGTTTATCCTCCCCAAGAAAGTGGTTTGGGAGGTTGAGGGTTTGCTGCGGGCCTTCTTATGGAGTGGCCATGATATGAAATCCGTGGGTGCCAAAGTTGCATGGGAGGAGGTGTGTGTCCCTCGCAAAGAGGGTGGCCTTGGGATTAAATCTTTGGTTCTGTGAAATAAAGCTGCGGTAGCCAAGCATATTTGGTTCTTGTTAACTGGTGGTGATGTGTCCTTCTAGTGTATGTGGATTAAATCCAATATTTTTTTAGGTAACTCCATTTGGGCAGTTAAGATCCCACAATTGGCCTCTTGGTGTTAGAGAAAGCTTCTCCAGCTTCGGCCGATGGTTAAGCGCTGTTTTCAATATGAGATAGGTAATGGAGAAGATACTTTTCTGTGGCTGGACCCTTAGCATCCTTGGGGTTCTGTGGTTAAGGCTAAGGGGCCAAGGATTGTTCATGACTCTGGGATGAGTCTGGATGCTAAGGTTAAGCAGATTGTGGATGGTAACCACTGGAAATGGGCCTCTGCTGTTACTATGGATCTCTTGGAAATGCAAAGGGAGGTTCGTTTTCTCCCTGATATTACCTATTGTGATCGCATCAAGTGGGCCCTTGGTAATAAATTCTCTATTGGGTCCATCTGGGAGGAGATTCGTGTCCATAAGCCAGCGCCGTTATGAAGCAAATTAGAATGGTTTAAACATCATATTCCTCGAGTCAATTTTATTTGATGGGTTGCTGTGAGAGGTCGCCTTAGTACCTGGGATAGGCTTAGAATATTTGGTCTTGAGTGCGACGTTAGCTGTTGCTTATGCTCCGGGACTGTTGAGTCTCATGACCATCTCTTCTTTGCTTGCCCCTTTGCTATGGCTATCTGGGCTAGGGTTTTATCCAAGTGTAGAGTAAGTTGGACTGAGAGCTCTTGGATGGCTTGGAAAGATGTTTTTGCAACTAGGGTGGTTGGTAAATCTTTGGGTGCCACCGTTAAACATTTGGCGCTTTCCATATCGATTTACTGTATTTGGAGGGAGCAAAACCTTATAAAGTTTCAGGGCAAGAAGAAGGGTTGGGAGGGTGTTCTTAGGGATATCTTCGAGATGATAAGAGAGAGGCTTTCCTCCATGAAGCATGTGCTTGTTTCTCAGGCTAATATGGAAATTCAGGGTGAATGGAGTTTGGTGATGGACATTTTCTCCAGTAATATTTTTTTATTAATTGTTTGCTGCTTTGAGACTTTGCATGGATGTTTTGAGAGTTTTATCCCTTCATCCTCCTTGGAGGGCTGAGTGTTTCACTTATATTGTGCGAGTGTTATTAAGGTCTCTAATCTTTATTCCCTGCAAGTTTGTTTATTGTGTAGGTTACTAAGGAAGTTATAGGAGCTGTGAGTTTTGGGATTTTTTGTTTGGAGAGTTAGTGTTCCTCTTATATTATGTGAGTGATGTGAGATTTTGCTAACTATTTTGAATTGCGTTTGTTTATTGTGTAGTGGTATTGGGAAGCAGCAAACAATTTGCTTGGCTTTTGGGTGGGTGTGTTTCTCTTTACTTAGTTTTCTCATGATTTCTCTTTGCATCTCAGGTCATGTGCTTTTAACTATCCAAAACGGAATAAGTTCTGTTGTGAGGCTGTTGATATGTTGGCTTCTCTTTTCGTAGATATCTCCTTTTTTTGCTTCCTAGCTATGAGGGGTGTTCATAGCCTCTTCCCTTGTACATATGGTAATGTATGTATTGTTTTGTTCTCCTAGCTATGGGGGCTGTCCATAGCTTATGTTCTCTGTTATGTGGAGCTTTTGTTTAGCTGGTCCTATTTGTTGGCTTGTTTCCAGTTCTTAAGGGGGTCTGTTGGTTGCTTTTAGCCGGTTTGTTTAGTGGCTCCCTTCTTCATGGTGTGATAGGTTTTTGTTCATTCTCGTGGCTGGTCTGCATCAGTTGTTAGGTTTGTGGCCTGCGGTTCTTTTAACCTAGAAGGCCGGCAATTGTTTGCATGGTCTAGGCCCTCTGTTGCTTTCTGTTTGGGATGCTCGGACCAGGTTGCTGTTTGTAGCTTCTTAGGATCCAATCCCCTTCAAGGTGGGGCGGTTTTTTCTGCCCCTAGTTGTGGCTAGGTGTTTTAGCAGTGCTGGTCAGCTTGGTATTCTGTTGCTGCGGTTATGTGTTTGTCTGGGCAATTTTTTTTGGGTAATTAAATGTGACGTAAAAAAAAATAAAAAATTACAGGATTACAAGGGGCATTCCCTAGGGAAATACATGAATACCATTAGGAGCCTACGACCCACATAAAACGACAAAGAAAATACCACGCACAACCCGTGTGGTAACAACATAAAACCCAAATACAAAACAGCATTAACATGTTGACCCACATAACCCCCGCGCTACAGCGGGGAGACAGTTCAAGGGCCGCAAGAGGACCATTTTTTTTGGGAACAAACCTATTAACCCATATAACCCCCGGTTAGCAGCGGGGAACAGTTCAAGGACCACTAGAGGATCGCTTATTTTTGTTTTTGCTTTTCATATCCTTCATTCCTGATAAGTGCTGGATTGAAGATACCGAATTTTCATCTTCATCGACATCCAAAAGGGCTCGAAATGAATTGGAGGAAAGAACTTCATTAACTGCTTGCTCCCTTTCACTCACAACGGCAGCAACCGGTACTGTGGTATGTGCAGGAACAAGATCTAGTAACCATTGCATTTGCGCACTGGTAGCTTCATATACTTCCTCAAAGAACGGCGAGTGGCCAGAACGAGCATCTTGTTCTTCCTTCTCAAACAATTCATCGACACTAGAAAGGACATTTTGGAACCGGCTAAAGGTCGGTGACTGAGCATCACCTACGCTCTCATCATCCCTCTTCATTCCAATTTCCGTTCCCTCATTCACTGTAGGAGGGATCTCCCTAGACTTGCTCATCCCATCTACACAATGCACCAAAGCATCCTCCTGATCAAATGCGATTGGATTAGCAGAGGGGGGAGGGAAATGTAGAATTGAAAATATGTCCAAACACTTGACAAACAGTGCATTTGGGAGGGAGCCATTGGTACTCCACCCGGACTATCACCACATCGCCATTAAGCTTCACTGTCACCTCATTCAGGAGTTCATCCCCTGCTGCAATTTCAATACACACGTTTACATAATCTAACCTTGTCTTGTTTGCAGTAGCTTGATCAACATGAATAGGTTTGCCAATAGTGCTAGCAATCTTGCTGAGACTTGAAGCAGTTTAAAATTCCAACAGAAGTTGATGAATTTTAACCCACACTGGAATTGAGGAGGGATGAGCTGTAGAGAGGACCAACATTTTCCTCCATTCAGATAGAACCAGATAATGCTTAGAGAAAAAATACGACCCTCCTTCCAGAATTTTCAGTTTAGTACCTTCATCTTTGAATTCAAAGAAAAAGCATTGGTCTATTTGTTTAATCGATTCTGGGACATTCTCCTGCCACACTGCTCTTGTAGTGGCACTAAAGATATTATATGGCATTTTTCTGTCGAGAAAATATCCAATTAGACAGTGATTCCAGGTATTAGTATCAACATCAGATTCATCCAACTTCACAACAGGCTCATTACCACATTGCATCTCAGGGAAATGCTCAAGTTTCATAGTTTTAGAGGGGGTCTGAGCTTTGAAAAAAGAAGACCAGACTTTAGGCTTACCTGGATTAGGGTAAGGAGCTTGGGCACCCATATGTGGGCCATGAGAGTGCTCTCGGGATTTACAAGCAGAGGGGACGGCAGCCACATGCACTACTGCTGGAGATGCTGGAACAGGGGAGGAAGAGCCAGTGGGTTAAGAATCCAAAACAGGATGTTCGGTCACCTGTGAAAATGGAGCCCTAAGCTGCGATTGAACATGGCTGATTGATGACTGGGATAGCGGAGAAGTTGTAGCCGCCATTTGGACTTTTGGTAGAGAGGATTGGACCTCGCAAAGGTGGCATTGGGGTAGGAGGGCAGACCTCTGCTTCCTACGCACAGGAGAACGGCGCTTTTGCTATGGATATAGGGGAGATCTATATTCTAGGTTAAATCGAGGATGATGGTTGCCGAAGCTCAGGGAACAACGGTGGAGGTAGGCGACGGCGACGAGAGGGTCGCTGGATGTGGTGAAGCGCCAGGGTTGCGGCGCCAAGCCAGACTTGTGGCTGAAGTAGCCCGCAGTGCCGTACACGGTGTCGCACACAGTGTCGCACTTGGGGTGTGTTTTTTGTGCGCTAGGGTTCTTTTGGGGTTTTCATGTTTGGGCAATTTTTCGTTGTTGGGGTTTTATTTTGTTTTTAGTTGCTTGGTTATTGTATAGCTTTGTGTTTGGTTTGCCTAGCTTCCTCCTCCTTTATCCTCTATTATGGGGTGGCAACTGTGGCCTCCTCTTTGTTGCTGTTCGGTAGTTTTTTTTTTTTGTAGTTTAGTTTTCTTTCTTGTTTGGTTGTGGTTTAGCCGAAAGCCTTTTTTTGCTTTTGATTTTGGTTTTGGTGTGTTTGTAAGGCCTGGGGTTTGCCACTTGTTTGTTGTCCTATTTTTCTTTTCTTTTATGCTACAGTTAATTATTCAAAAAATAATTATTTAAAGTCTCTACACAATAAATAAGTCAAAAAGTCAATTCTTGTCAAACTAGATTATATCGATTTAAAAGCTTATACCTATTTAATTAATTATTATTAAAATTATGATAAATTATGGGAAGACTAAATTAATTATAAACACATTAATATAATAGGTTTTAGTAGGTTAAGATACGAAAAAGAAATATAAAATTAATATTTTATGCATTTTCTTGCACAAAATGGTGCCAAAACCAAATTTAATCATTAAAATAATGCAAAAATTGACTTTTAAGCTTCCCCAAATAGCCCAGCCGAATCCCCATATGTACAACCTGAAAATATCTCTTACACAATCCCTTAATAAGAGCTAACGTACTATGCAACCAATTATAATTAAGAAAAATTTAAATTTTCTTACACAAACACAAACATAATTAAGCCCACCTTTTAATATTCTATAAAAAGGGCCCTATCTCCCACTTCTTCCCTTCATTTTCGGCCACAAGAGAGGGAGAACAACCACAAAAAATATCCTAAGGGTTCTAAGAGAGAAGGAGAGAAGAAGGAAGGAAGAAAGAAGTGGGAGCTAGGAAAGTTCAAGGTGTGAGCACTAAAGCTAAGTCCCACTCTTCTTTAATCTTTTGAGCATCAAATAAGATAAGTAAATTCCCTAAAACTTTATGATATTCTCTTATAAAATAGTTCTCAATCAATCTCTATAATCAATCCTAAACATAAGAAACAAATATTAACTTAAAAAGGCGTCGTAGGAGTAGATTGTGGATTGTTCATGTAAGATTAAACCTTGCATGTATTTTCATGTAAATATTTTTGAGTTTTATGGCTTGAATATATAATGGAATTTTGGTTTGTATGAGTATAAGACATACATACAAAGAAAATATATAAAAAATATACACAACATGAGCTAAGCTATCAAAACCCTAAATAACCTGATTTTTTGGGCATCCAAACTTTCTGTCATGAATTTTAAAATAACACAACTAATTGTATAAATATGATCTTAAAGTTATTTTTATATCCAGACCTATATTTTTAAGTGCTCTTTCATACAAAATTAGTTTGAAGTGATTTCGTTGGGTAGAACTCCAGATATACTATTTTTATCAAAAAGTGTTAGATTTTGACCACTCTGAGCGGCAGACCTAAAAACCCCAAGTTAGAGTGAGAACCGAGCTTGGGTCAAAACCTAACACTTGTAGAGGACATGTTTATCTTACTTTCCACCAAACATGAGCCAAAAATACAAAGTCTTGATAGGACAAAATCTATCCCGAAGTCAATGTCGTGACTCAGTGACTGTCAGAGCCCTCTGTCACATCTTTTTGTAAAACCAAAACCTTATCTTTTTAATAGCCCAATCCAAAGGTGATAAACATGAAAAATGTAGCTAACATATTAAACTAAATACTGAGCAAAAATTAGCCTAAAACACCCTTGGATATTACTCCAAAAGTTTTGAGCATTCTTTGTTAAAAACATATTCTGCAAACCCTTTTTAGGCTAACTGAACCCTTTTTGTAAATTGGCCAAAATCACTTACTTTGTCCAAACAACTTTCTCTATACAAAAACATGAAACTTGTAGGGGACACCTTAAACTAAACTCTCTCCAAAAATTAGACCCATAGCCCTTGAATTGATACCCAAAACCGTGGCCAACAGAGGCCCAATTTTTGGGTTTTTCTCTGTAAAGTGTTGAACAGTTTTCACTTAAATAAAATAAATGACCTTTTTTGTTCTAGGATCTGACCTTAGTGTTAAATATAAAAGTTGTAGGAAATAATTTTATCTAATTAGTGTTCAAATTTTAGAAATTAAATTCATGCCTAAAGTACCTTAAAACACCGTCGCAACTTTAAAATTAACGATTAAACATTTACCTAAATTTGGCCAAGTGTACGAATGGTGTGTTACTTTGTGAAACTTGAATCTATGAACTTTATATGAACTTGGTGAATAATTGGTGTATGGAAATGATAATTTTGAAGAAATGAACTCATGCCGATAGTTCGATCCTATGTCAGATAAGTCATGATTTATGCTTCTCATGCTTGTACTCTATGCTTTAGCTGATTGTACCCTATGCCATACCGTGCTTGCATGCCATGTTATAATTAATTGTACACGAGAAACATAGTGCACATCATGAGCATTTCTACATTTCATCTTGGGTTATCGGAGTACCTTTCGTACCTTTCATTTTGGGTTGGGTGATATGAAATCATTCTTTCTATGGCTGTGGATCTAAGGCGTTCCTGATTGCCATATTTAAAAATAAATTGGAAGATTGTTTATGATGAAAAGGGAAATTAGGCACCATGGGTTCGTCACTAACTTTATTTAGACTTTGGGTTGACGCCTAACGAGCATCTTGGTCTTTAAGGTGGGATAAGTTAGCCTGGAAAAAGTAAAGGTAAAATTGGATAAAGGTCAGCTCCCACGCCGTTGCCATTGCGAAAAACGGCTAAGGCATGTAGCCAAGGTGAGGTTTACCTTTCGCAATGAGGCGAGGATGGGTTCAGTGATCAGGCCCCATCAAGTCTACCCTATAATTCTCGGCGTGGAATTTATAATATTGTTCTAAAAGTACGTTGGGTTAGGCAACTGCATTGCATTTATCTGCATCACGCACTCGCATAGTTATTCTTATATATGCTTGCCCTTTTAAAATGATAAATTATCAGTCTCCTTGCCCTTAAAATTGTATTCGGTATTATATAATATGTATTGTAGAATATTTTGTTGTGAGTTTGCTAGACGGTTTAGAAAATTTGCTTATAAGCTTCGGCTCATGGCATTCGTGCCACAGGTGAAGAAGAAGAAGAACATTTTGAAGACGGTGTGTTCGTAGAAGAAGTAGACTTCGGGAAATGGGGCGAGTGGCAGGAGCCAGTCAACCCCAACAACACCGCTTGAAGACGCAGAATTTCCTTTTTTTTCTCTTTCGTTCTGTCTCCACGAACATTAATATAAATATTTGTTAAACTTTTTGGATGACTGTAAATATTAAGTATTTTGAATAAGTTCTGAACACCTAATGATGTAATATTTATCATATGTAATTATGAATGCATGGCTAGAATATCTTCCTTATTTACCAGAAAATGTGTTTATTTCTGAAAAATGTTCTTATCTTCCTTATTTATAGTTATATATATCCCGACGTGCCTGAAGGACGGGACGTCACATTTCAGCCCAGAAAAAGAACATTTTTCAGAAATAAACACATTTTCTGGTATTGAAAGAATACCATTTGTAGTTAAAGTTATATCCAAGTTAAATTTTTAGTCAACAAAATTCAGTCTCGTAAGTTTGTTTTTTCTTTGAGTATGCTTGTGAGTGGGTTGAAATCTATTTTAATCTTGAGAATCACATAATTAAAAAAAATCATTAATTATAATGAGAAAAAATTTGAATTTATTTTAATTTGATTCCTTTTACCATTTTAAAATTAATTCGCTAGCAACTTGGTAACTTGTGAATAGCATGCTTCGATTGGAGGACATCTACCATCTTTTATAAGACTAGACATGTCAATTTTTTTTAATTTTACTATCTAAGTAACTGACTATGCCAAGTAAAATTAAATAGCTAACATAGCTTCGATCCAGTATATAATAGCAGTGACTCAGATGGAGATGATACTATTATATACAGTTAAGTGTTAGCATTACCTGATTCTGAATCAATTGCTTTGTAATGAACCCTTCAGATGGAGAAGTGATCTACACTAACAATTATCTAAAATTATCCCTAAATGAGGTTTGTATTAAAAATACCGCAATTAATCTGTCCGATGGGGAGAAAGGCATTACTGCCAACACGCAGGGTTTAATTGCATCACCTACAAACTGGTGATGGAGACTTCAGAATTTATTTATGAATAAATTTTCTTTCTCACTTAGATATTAAAATATTTTTTTAGGGTTATAAAAATTTATTTAATTAAAATAAATTTTTTAATTTCAAAAACCACACGATCTGAAAAAATCAAACATCTTCTCGTGTGCACGATTTCAAAGATTTTGATTTATCAAACTAACTTTTCGTGTTTAAATGTGTAACAAATAAAATTTAATAAATGCATAGTTTTTCCTATAACTTTTTAGCTAAGGTAGTGATTAAATATATTTATTTATTTTATTTTTTATTTCATATTTTTTGGAAAGTAATAATATATTTTGATTAAATATTTTTTTATTTAATTAATTCAAGATTCAAAATTAATTTTCACGTTTTTCCATGATATTTGATTAAAAAAACATCTTAAACATGATATTTTGTAAAAAATAAAATATCTAAAATCTTTTTATTTAATTAAAATTAATTAATCAAAAAAACTTAATTTTATTTTTTATTACAAAATATTTTAATTAAAACTAAAATTTTAAATTAATTAAATTAACATGATAAATAAAATAGATATGCAATCATCTACGTAGTTCATATTTATATAAACACGATATGCATATATTCCGATTTTATGATCCAAGTGAAACATTAAGGTGTTTCAATCTCCCTAAGAGAATCAACTGTTTCAATCCATGTTCGCATTTGATTCAGTGTCCTGATTACATCATGATTTCTTGATACTATCTAATATATCAATATATATCATATCAGTCTCGTATATATCAAAATATACATCAAATCAGCCATGGGAGAGAGAAAGTCGCATGACCACCACCAGCCACCGTCAGCGCCGCCTCGCCGCTACCTTCAAGCGGCTCCTACCGCCACATTCGAGCTCCATTTTTTACGAGCTTTATATCATTAGAAAGCTCTCAAAATATGGAATTTTTCTGTCAAAAAATCTGCTAGAAAACCGTTCGGAAAACGACCAAAAAAGTGACCCAAATCTCAAAAACGTTGCTGCCCACCACAGCACTACACCACCAACTTCCCGAGACTTTCAACCTCTTCCCGATCTCGATTTTTGACGTACTTTATATCAAAAGAAAGCTTTCTAAAAGTACAATTGTTTTCTATGAAAAAATCATCCCAAAAATAGCTCAAAAAATCGCCTGAAATGGACTACCGCCGCTCACCGGCCCCACTATCTTTAACCGCCAACTTCCCGAGGCCGTTTCGGCCTCATTCAAACTCTGTTTTCGACATACTTTATATCAAAAAAAATCTCTCGAAACGTACTATCTTTATGTAAAAAATTGTACTTGAAAACATCCCAAAAAACTGTTAGAAAACTGTCTGGAAGCTGCTGCTGTAGCGTCGCCGCCACCAGAAAAAATCGCTGCTGTTTTTTTTCTTTTTTAATGCATTGTTTGACCCAATTTTTTTTGGTTTTTGATAGTATTTTAAGGTATATTTTACTACGATTTTATGTTTAAATTTTTTTATACAAAATAGTCCCAAAAATGACCTAAAAAATCATAAAAATCGCCGCCAGAATCGGGCTGTTTAGGTGATTTTTTCTTATTATTTTTGACTAGTTTTTTATCCTATTTTTTATAAATAAATACTGAAAGATAACTCATCAGAAAAAATCATTTAAAATTATTAAAACTTACCGCGATCTGTGGCCCGTAAAAACCCGAACCACCGCCGGTGCTGCCTCTATTCTTCATGTTCTTGGACATGTTCAACCTGTTTGTAAATAATCTAAACAGATATTTAAAAATATAAGGTTAACTATTACATCGATTCTATGTCCCGAAGGCTCACATTTGATTTATCACAGTCAACCTCCGTGATTAAAAAAAATATAATCATCATTTATTCAAACCATTTAATCAAACATGAAAAAAAAATGATGATCATAAAATCGAAATTAGAGCATCTGCATAACAAAATTAGTAATAGTTGTAAAACTACTCGGCTCCAATAACCGTAAACAAAAAACAAAACGGCTCCGATACCAAAATAAAACATGCGCAACCAAAGTTAATTTAGGATTATCAAAATAAAACGATTTTGAAAATGATTTTTGGTAAAAAAAAAATAACTGGATAGGCAAAACTCATACCGGTATAACCCCAATATATTTAAATCTTGAAAGACAAAAATAATATCATAATAATAATGATATAAAATCATTAAAAACTAGTTCAACCTACCCGCATATATATAGGACTACAGTAGGGACCTGTAGAGTAATTATGATTTAGACTTCCAATGGAACAAATACACCTACTAAAGGTTTCTGCAATTATAGAAAGATATACAGCAGTTTCTACAATTTTTATAAAATACTGAATTACAGCTCACACCACTAAAGAATTATAATTGCACTCTAACCCATAATCTCAAGACCTTATTGCATTGAGCTCCTGTTATTAAATGTTTACAGTTTCTCCCCACGTTAAGATTTTTGATACCCGAAAATTATATTTAATTACTGATAATTTAATTTAACCAGCATCTTGATATTTCTTAAACCCTTTCGCTTAACTTATTTGATCGCCAGATAATTAAATCCACCTACAGGATTTGGCCCGGTCAAAACTTATAAATATCCTTAAGGGGATATTGTCAATCCTGATTTATCAGAACGTGGATTCTGTCAATAATTAATATTTGTAATATAAATAATACCGCTATCCAACTCACCGGAAATATAAACCCACAAGATCGCACCCTCTAATGAATCAAAACAACAAATATTAAATATATGCAAATCAATAATTATTTTAGGATTAAGAGAATAAGCACTATTTATAATAATCTTGGGGTTTGAATTAATTTATATAGTTAGTATAAAATTAATTATATCAAATGTCACGTTTAATACACACAAAGTGTACTGGTATAGAAAGTCAGAACAATAGACAACGTTATTATCTGTTTCCCGTAATCAATACAGGCCTACTAAATTTCTGTGCTATAGTCATACCGATGATATGTCCATTTCCATCTAAACTGTGAACATAAAACTTATATTCTGTAAGAACCTAAAATATGATCTTATGTGTGTAAGTCGTACTCTACACACCAGATTAAATACTATACAGAATATCGAACATCCATGCATAACATTAAGAAATGATATACTTAGATTGCTCATAAATATTTTTATAAGATTAAAATAAAATTAAATACTAAAAATATAATTTTTAGTATACCAACCTTAACAGATATAAGGGTTTAGGGTAAACGAGAAAAGAACTTATAAGGATCAAGTTATGTGGTTCTAACAGTGGCTCTCGAGTTGATATCTGAAACTTCTCTTAGTGCGTACTCCCGTCTACCCCCTTAAAATAATACAACTTGTTACATGAATCTTCGATCTTTGATCTTGATGCTCTTACTCGTCCTTTGCATATAGATTCCCTGCAGCTTCTAATCCTGGTAATGTTTTAACACGACATGCTATAAGACTTAGACGTAGCATATTTTAGTTCTTATAATGTATAGATGATAATTATAATTAATACAACGCACCCTATAGAGCTTCTACGCGATAGAACCCATGATTTTTCACAACCCAAGGCCTGAAGGTTCACTAAAACTAGGCTCTGATACCAACTGTGGCGCCCCATACTCTAGGCACGTCAGGACATACATAAGTATAGATAAGGAGAATATTCTAACCATTCATTCATAATTAAATATCATAAATAGTATATCATTAAGAGTTTGAAATAGATTAAAAGTACATAACGATTACAGTTTCTCTAATTGATTCAACAAAAATTTACAATACGCTCATGGAAACCGAACAAAAAGAACAAAAGGTAAAAACTCAATTCTTCAGCTAGCATTTTCGGGGTCCATTGGCTCCTGCCACTAACTCTGTTCTTCAATTTTATTTTTTTCTTTGGGGATAACTTTCTCAAAGAATTTATCACACTCACATGTGGCACGAATACCATAATCCAAAGCCCATAATCAAATTTCCTAAACCGTCTAACAAACTCACAACAAAATATCCTACAATACATATCGTACAATACCCAATACAATTTAAGGTCAAAGAGATAGACAATTTAACTTTTTCAATAGGGTAAGAATATATAAAAATAATTGTGCGAGTGCGTGATATAGATGAATGCAATGTAGATGCCCAACCCGACTTGTCTCCAAAAATAAAAATAGGAGTTTCACTTTAGGACTTATTTCAATTACTTGTATGGACTTATTATCATTATTATCGTCTTAGGGACTTATTGTTATCACCGTAATGGGACTTGTTGTCATTACCACCTCAGGGACTTACTGTCAATGTCGTGATGGGATTTGTTGTCATTACCGGCTTAGGGACTTATTGTTATTACCGAGATGGAATTTTATATTATTGTCACCTCAGGGACTTATTGTCATTGTCGTGATAGGACTTTATAGGGTTACCCAAATTAAAAACTAGGATACTTGCTTAGTATCAACCCAAAATCTAAATTACCAAAACTAGAGTGCTAGTGACAAACTTGTGGTGCCCAACATTTTTCATAAATAACAAATATTTCTTTTGAAACACTGGGGACAAACCCAGTGTGCTCAAAGAAAATGTATCCTAAAATAGTTATAAAAATGGCTATCAGGGACGCCCTAGACTAGGAGCCGAAAAAAGATTAATTTCAATATAACCCAACCCACCACGATAGATTCAGAAAGGACTCCGATAAACTAAGATGCAAATATAGGAATGCTCATGATGTGCAATATGCTTCCCGTGTACAATTGATAATAGCATAACATATGGTATAGCACAAGGTACAACTCACTAAAACATAAAGTACAAATATACAAAGTATAATCTACAATTCATGTGATATGGTTCCAACCTATTGGCATGGTTTTTAATTCTCAATTTGTTAATTTTATACACCGATCATTCATATAAATCATTTAAACTCCATAAATTCAAGTTCCGCAATGTGGCACGCTACTCTTATACTTAGCCAAAATTTGGGTAATTGTTCAAGCGCCAATTGCAAAATTGCAACAGTATTTTGAAGTACCTAGACATAAATTTAATTTTTAATTTTTGAACACGAATTATATAAACATATTTCTTACAACTTTCATGTTTAACACTAAGGTTAGATCCTAGGGTAAAGGGTCATTTATTTTATTTAAGTGAAAACCGTTCAGCACTTTACAAAGAAAAACACAGAATTTGGGCCTCTGTTGGCCACGATGTTGGGGCATCAATTCAGGGCCTATGGCTCTAATATTTTGGGAGGTTTTGTTATATGGTGTCCCCTAAAAATTTCATGTTGCTAGGAGAAGTTGTTTAGAAAAATTTTGATATTTTAGCCAATTTATAAGAAGGGTTTAGTCAGCCGAAAAGTGTCTGCATAGTGGATTTTCAACAGAGAATGTCCAAAACCTTTTGGGTACCATCCGAGGGTATTTTTGGCTGATTTTTGCTCATTATTTAGTTTAATATGTTAACTACAGTTTTCATGTTTAATACTTTTGAATTTGGCTACTAAAAACCTAGGTTTTTGGTCTCACAAAAAGGTGTGACAAAGAACTCTGTTAGTCACTGAAACACAACAGTAACTTTGGGAACGGTTTTGACCTTCCAAGGCTGCATATGTTTGTCTCATTTTTCGTGGACAGCAAGATAACAATGTTCTCTACAAGTTCTATGTTTTGACCAAAACTCATTTTTTACTTTAAAGTAGGATTTTTAAGTCTTTAACTCAGAGTTGTCAAGATCTGACACTCTTTGAAAAAAATGACATATCTAGAGTTCTACCCAACGAAATCACTTCAGACAATTTTTTTATCAAAAAGAACTCAAGACGTTAGGTATGGACATAAAATTCACTTCAATATCATTTTTCTACAATTAGTTTTGATATTTTAAAGTGGGTGGCAAATTGTTCGCATATCCAAAAAATTAGGTCAATTAGGGTTTTAATGGCTTAGCTCATGTTATGTTAATTTTTGATATATTTTCTTTACATGCATGTCATAAACTCATACGAATCAAAACTCCAGAACATATTTAAGCCATAAAACTAAAAAATATACATATGCAAGCACATGTAAATCTCAATCTTACATTAATAATCCACTATTCACACCTCCGTAGCCTTTTTGAGCTAATCTTTGTTTCTTATATTTAGAGTTGATTAAATAGATGAATTAAGGGCTATCTTATGGGAGAATATTAGAAGGTTTTAGAAAATTTACTTACTTGTTTTGAAGATCAAAAGGAAGAAGGATAGTTAGGACTTAGCTTTTAAGGCTCCTCTAGACTTCCTTGGATTCCTTTCTTATTTTCTTTCTTTCTTCTTCTTTCTTCTTCTTGAAACACTTAAAAAAATTTTGGACCCTCTCCCTCACTATGTTGCACGAAAATATGAAGAGGAGAGTGTGGGTTTAGGTCATGGTTATATAGAAAACAATTGGTAGTGAAAACAATTTTTAAATTTTTTTTAAATTCTCATTGGTTGCATGGGGTGACCACAATCTTTTTAAGAAATTTGGTTTCAGATTTGGCATGTGAGAATTCAGTCATGATAGGTTTGGGGCAGTCAAATACTGATTTTGCATTAATATAAGGTTTAAATTGTGTTTTGGTACCATTTTATGCAAAAAAATACATAAAATATTAATTTTTTCTATCTTTTTAGTATCTTAACCTTTTAAAACATATTATATTAATGTGTTTATAATTAATTTAGTATTTTCATGAATTTTCATAATTTTTGTAATAATTAATTAAATAGGTGTAAACTTTTAAGTCAATTTCAACTAGTTTGACAAGAATTAACTTTTTGACTTATTTATTGTGTAGAGATTTTAAATAATAATTTATTTGATTTTTTTATCTTATATTATTATACTATTATGTATATTACTTGTATAAAAAGTCTACGGTTATAATAATGCTTAATTTATACAATTTTTTTTCATTTTTAAGCTTAAAAGGCAAAAACGTCACTTTTTGGGCACAAACTCCAATGTGGCCAACCACTAAGGGCATTTTTGTTATTTTTTATATTATTTTGTTGTTTATTACTTAATTATATTTAAATATCTAATTTAGAGTGTCCATGTGTCAAATTTTAAAATTTTAAGACTTTTTGCTGTACTATGGGCAAAATGGTCATTTTATCCTAATTATGATAATTTTTTATTTTTAATCTAATATTCCATGTTATTTACTTAATTTAGGATGTTAGGAGTCTTCTTTGAGTATTAATATTTTGCCTTTGAGCGTTTGATCTCTTTAGGGTTTTCAGATCGAATTAGGATTTTCAGGCTGAGTTAGGATTACCATCCTTTTAACGACCTAAGATCTTGTCAACTAACCGTCGCTAATGCTAGGGTTTGGATTGGATCACTACACTTGTCGTTATAAATCGGGTTGCTACAGCTAGGGTCTGTACCGGGGTGTTACAAACGGTTATGATCAAGCGCTGACCATCTCACCAAAATCCGCAGGTGGTGGTGAAGGTGCAACTTTATTTTCTTATACTCGTGGCAGCGCAAAACCTCTCATTTATACGTGCAGTGGGTGGACCTAAGGGGCTTCGCAATGCACACGTGGTGCACCAAAATGATAAGCAGTCAGTCCCGATAACACGTGGAGATGGACCCCTCACGTACTAGCGAATCCCTTAAGAGAGATTCTGGCCCCCATAAAGCCAACAATCCCCCTGCAAAAACTACCCTGGGTAGACTCAAACCTACAACCTCGCTCTAATACCAATTGTTAGGATCAAGCGCCGACCATCTTACCAAAACCCTCAGGTAGTGGTGAAGGCACAATTTTATTTCCTTATACTCATGGCAGCACAAAGCCCTGCGTCTATACGTGCTGCGGGTGGGCCTAAGGGGCTTCGCAATGCACATGTGGCGCACCGACAGGATGGGCGGTCAGACCCGATGACACATGGAGGGGTACCCCCCACATACCAGCGAGTCCCTTAAGGGAGATTATGGCCCCCATAAAGCCAACACAAACTACTCCCCTGAAACAAATTTCGTATCGAACTTTATCGTGTGAATGGTTGGGGATGATTTACTAGTATTGTGCCTTCTCGTCTTGACTTTCTTACTTCCGTGGTGCTGCCCTAGAGCTTCTATTAATAGAATCACTTTTCCTCTGGAGTACCTAGCCTTGGGTCTCTATTGATCTCTCCTCAAAATTACGTCCTTGTATTCACACACAACTTGTGGTAACTCGGTTGTTGCCATGGCGTTTGTATCGCAAGCATGTAAACTAATCTACATTGAAGTTGCTTTATCTACACACCTTTGCGTTACTCGGTATCAGGGTTTCATGTCATTTTTCTTAAATCCGTACAATAGTGTCATTCTCTACTTGTGCCCATATCTTCTCCTATTGGCAATATATGATAGTGTGATGCCCAGAGAGCTAGTCTATTTCGAGCATCACGTCGTATTTGTTAAAATGCCTAATTCGCAGGTCAAATGTCATAACGGTGTTCGTACTCTGAACATGCACGCTCTATAAATAAAGTCTACTTGTGTGTGATATTCTAAGGGTGTATCGATGCTTAGAATTTGATCTAACACTTTAGGTTATATGAACAGAGATTGCCTACATGCCAAAGATATGAAAAAAATGGGATGCTCTAGAATCAAACAACACTTTCACTAATGTATTGAATAGCACGAACATACCTTACATAACTTGGGTTCCTTCTACTTCCTCAATTTGCAGAGCAAAGATGTGTCCCCTCCCTGGGGCCTCTAATTTTTCTTAAGCAGTAGCCTTCCCCTCCTATTTCGTTGGTTAGTTGCTAGTCGGGAGACCTGAACTGGCTGCGGGTACTTTAGAGGCTTGTTCTGGAGTTGCCTCCACTGTTGGGAGTGGTTGTTCAGAGTCCTATGTCCTAGGTGCGGGCATACAGACCTCTTGTATCCTGGTTGGTGACATTTAAAGCAGACTATAAATTTGGTAGAGGAGTTCCTTGGCTGCTCTTGTCTATTCTCCTGTTGATATGGCTTCCTTGGAAAGAACACTTGATTGCCTTTTACTGGTCCTCTAAAGTTGGTGTTTCCTTTCTTCGGGTTCTAAATCCTTCTAGAGTCAGCTAAGTCTGTTTCCCGCCAATAGGACTGCTTATACTACTTGAGTGTAAGTCGAAAGTTGTAAGCAGATGACCCTAGTTCGGATAGAGGGTTCTAGGCCCCACTCGATTTTTCGTGCCCTTGATTCTTCGTCCGATATGACGGTCGCGACGAATCGGCTCAACTCTTTGAAGCGGTTGGCGTACTGGGTTACTGACATAGATCTTTGTTTTAGCTCCAGAAATTCTCTGACTTATCCTTGACGAAAGGGAGCTGGGAAGTACTTTTTCAAAAATAATTCTTCAAACTGATTTCAAGTCGGAGCTATCACATCTTGGGTGTTGTCTATCGTAGACCACCAATAATCGACCTCTCCTTCCAGTAGGTGTGCTGCTAGAGCTACTCAATCGACATCAGTTTGCACTCCCATGGAGTCAAACAATTTCTTGACAGCTCTTAGCCATTCTTCGGCTACTCTCGGTTCAACTCCTCCCTTGAACGTAGGGGCTCGTTGTTTTCTAAGTTTTGATAAGAACCATGCTCTATGTCAGATGTGAGGACGGTTAATGCTGATGGCAAGCTAACGCAAGACCTGTACTAACCCGAGCGCTTCTTTGTCTACGGGTCTGTTTGTTGACCGTTGATGGTTAGGTCTTTTACCTGCCATCTGAATAAAGAGGGAAGGTGTTGTGGCTAGTGAGTCTTCTTTTTAAGATCTTAACTGTTTCTAGGTTTTAAGATTTTAGGGAGTTAATTTAAGATTTATTTATTTATATTTCTTATCATTCGAGTTCGAGCATAAAGAGTAATTACAAAGAACGAGACACATAACACATAAGGGCCCAACCAAAATAAGTGTGGATAAAACCATTGGAGTTTGACCGTGTAGTCCCACGTTACTTTCAAGTTTTCGTAGTGTTTCCATTATACTTTCACGTACCACCCTCCAACGATTCCCATGCGAGCTTTATCAGTGATAGCGATAGAAACCTTCGCGTAGATCTCCGTTAGAGATGTTGTATGATCTTCTATTTAGCAGTTCTTGCTATCAGTTATTAATCTTCAAAATACGTTAGGCACGAATGTTGGTAGACATTTTGTGCTTTAACCCCAGGTAGAGATACGCTTTGTGACTCGATGATGCGCCGGGTGATTCTTCTGAGGATGTGCACGATTCGAGTTTCTCGTGAAGCACAAAACTCTAATAACTATCATTTCTCATTGATTTGGTCTTAAGAAGAGACGACCTGGGGTGGCGAGTGGTCAAACATTTCACCGAAGATTTCGAATGATGAACTAGACTACACGATACGTGGTTGGGGGTTAGAATGGCTTAGGGAAGGTGAACAAATATTTTATCAAAATTCAAGGAAAGATTCCTAGATGGTTCAAAAGATAGGTTGTATGAGGTTAAATGGTCACGGTTAAGGCAGTCACCATTGACACAAATTGAGTGGTTATTTAGGGTTCAAATGTAGGTGAAGCAAGAGAAGAATAGTGAACAACACTTAAATAAATGTCATCGAACTAATCTAGTACAATTAGATTATGATAAAATAGATGTTAAGTAATAGGTAGCCAAACTAGATAATTACCCTAAAGTTATATCGGCCTAACGTACTTAAATTCATGTATCCAAGTCAACTTCCTTGATAAGGATTTTAAGAGTGTACAAAAGAATTCACAAAAATCACTGCAATAGATTATAGTTTCAGAATCGAGAAAAGATGAACAATGGCAAAGATTTTATCAATGTCGAATGTTCAGAATGAGTAATTAACAAAGAATTGATATCGAGTTCTACGAAAGAAGAGTTAGTTCAAGGAGGTTGGCATGAATCAGAGGAGAATCAAATGCAAATACCAGTTATCATTGAGATATGAAAACTTAAGGATAAAGGTATTTCCTAGGATTAAATTTCTAATAGGATTATCGACAAAACTTGGGTGCATAAGGGTTACGAATGACACTTAACGGTAACGTTGAGCACTGAGGATATAAGAAGGATATGCAATGAACTTCAATCAGGTATAAAAAGGGTTTAGGGTAAATAAGAAAAGAACTTATAACGATGAAGTTATGGGGTTCTAATAGTGGCTCTCGAGGTGATATCTAAAACTTTCCTTAGTGTGTACTCCCGTCTACCCCCTTAAAATAACATAACTTGTTGCATGAATCTCTGATCTTTGATCTCGATGCTCTTACTCGTCCTTCGCATGTAAATTCCTTGCAGCTTCTGATCTTGGTAACGTTCTAACACAACTTGCTATAAGACTTAGACGCAGCAGATTTTAGTTTTTATAATGTATAGATGGTCATTATAATTAATACAACGCACCCTATAGAGCTTCTACGCGATAGAATGCATGGTTTCCCACAACCCAAGGCCTGAAGGTTCACTAAACATAGGCTCTGATACCAACTGTGACACTCCATCCTCCGGGCACGTCAGGACATATATAAGTATAGATAAGGAGAATATTCTAACAATTCATTTATATTTAAATATCATAAATAGTATATTATTAAGAGTTTGAAACTGATTAAAAGTACATAACGATTACAGTTTCTCCAACGAATTCAATAAAAATTTATAATACGTTCGTGAAAACCGAACAAAAAAGAACAAAAGGTAAAAACTCAATTTTTCAGCTAGCATTATTGGGGTCCATTGGCTCATGCCACTCACTCTGTTCTTCAATTTCGTCTTCTTCTTCAGAGCTAACTTTCTCAAAGAACTCATCACACTCACATGTGGCACAAATGTCATAAGCCAAAGCCTAGAAATAAATTCTTTAAACCGTCTAATAAACTCACAACAAAATATCCTACAATACATATCGTATAATACCCAATACAATTTAAGGCCAAAGAGACAGCCAATTTAACTTTTTTAACAGGGTAAGCATATATAAGAACAATTGTGCGAGTGCGTGATGCAGATGAATGCAATACAGATGCCCAACTCGACTTGTATCCAGAAATAAAAATAAGAGTTCCGCTTTAGGACTTATTTCTATTACTTGTATGGACTTATTACTATTATTGCCGTCTCAGGGACTTATTGTCATCGTCGTAGTGGGACTTGTTGTCATTGCCGCCTCAGAAATTTATTGTCAATGTCGTGACGGGACTTGTTGTCATTACCATCTCAGGGACTTATTGTCATTACCATCTCAGGGACTTACTATCATTGCCGTGATGGGACTTTATATTATTACCACCTCAGGGACTTATTGTCATTGTCGTGATGGGACTTTATAGGGTTACTCACATTAAAAACTAGAATGCTCACTTAGTATCAATCCAAAGTCTAAATTATCAAAATTAGAGTGCTAGTGACGAACCCATGGTGCCAAATAGTATTCATAAATAACAAATCTTTCTTTTGAAACATCGGGGACATACCCAGGGTGCTCATAGGAATTATATTCCAAAATAGTTACAAAAATGGCTACAAAGGACGCCCTAGACTAGGAGTCGAGAAAAGAATAATTTTAATATAACCCAACCCACCACGATAGATTCGGAAAGAACTCCGATAAACCAAGATGTAAATGTAGGAATACTCATGATGTGCAATATGCTTCCCGTGCATAATTGATAATAGCATAACATATGTTATAGCACAAGGTACAACTCACTAAAGTATAAAGTACAAATATACAAAGTATAATCTACAATTCATGTGATATGGTTCCAACTTATTGGCATGGTTTCTAATCCTCAATTTGTTAATTTTATAAACCAATCATTCGCATAAATCATTTAAAGTCCATATATTCAAGTTCCACAATGTGGCACGCTACTCCTACACTTAACCAAAATTTGGTTAATTGTTCAAACGGCAATTTTAAAATTGCAATAGTGTTTTGAAGTACCTAAACATAAATTTAATTTTTGATTTTTAAACACCAATTAGATAAAAATATTTTCTACAATTTTTATGTTTAACACTAATATTAGATCTTAGGGTAAAAGGGTCATTTATTTTATTTAAGTAAAAACCGTTCAGCACTTTACAGAGAAAAACACCGAATTTGGGCCTCTATTGTCCACAATTTTGGGGCATCAATTCAGAGACTATGGCTCTTCATTTTGGGGAGGTTTTAGATTAAGGTGTCGCCTACAAATTTCATGTTTTGTGCTAGGATAAGTTGTTTGGAAAAAGTTTGATATTTTGACTAATTTATAAAAATGGTTCGGTCAGCTTAAAAAGGGTCTGCAGAATGGATTTTCAACAGAGCATACTCAAAACTTTTAAAGTACCATCCGATGGTATTTTGGACTAATTTTTGCTCAGTATTTAGTTTAATACTAACATATGGGCTCACGTGTTGCATGTTCAACAAAATAATAATTTATAATTTTTAAAAAAAATTAAACTCAAAAAGAACATCATATATAAATTTTATTAAATTCTAATATTGAAAATAATACACAATTTTGTTCTTAACTGGAAAGCATGATGCAGCAAAATGTAATTAGCTATGCGTATTAAATGATTGTTTACCCAAATTCAACAAAATTCAAATTAATAAAATAAAAAAATAAAATTTGCATTGACATTCGAGAAAATTAATAACCTCTCAGTTTCAATCCATAAAATTATAGTAGAAAACAAATCAAGTAAATCCATAAAGAGAAAAAGGTGTCTAGATAGAGAAAATGAGAGAGGGATTTATCATCTCACAATCTTCTGATGGAGGGAGAAAAAAAATAAAAATTAAAAAATCAAAAACTAAGTTAATAAGCTTTATTTTTTTCCTCATCAAGACAATTAAAAAAATAAAAGATTTTAACTTTAAAATATAAAAATTAAGAAAAAACATAACAAAATTAAACAAAAACCATGCAAATTAGTGCAATAAAAATGAAGATAGCATTTCCTGAGCATTTTTACATAGAGAGAGAGAGCGAGAGAGAGAGAGAGAAACAATGAAAGTAATTCAATTGCTTGCTATTCGGAACTAACTAATGTTAATCCTACAAATGATTATGAGAGTTCTGTGTATGGTATTCGGAACTTATCAATGGTGATTCTGCAAATGATGATTCTGTAAATGTACAGAAGATAGCACTAACAATTAAAAAGTTCAGTTTAATGAAAGAAAAAAAAAATCATATACAATATGCATACCCCAAGTTTTTAGTTGATGTTTTCAGTAGATTTTGATGCAAATTTAGAAAACATGGTTGGTAAAATGATATTGACCAATTTGGATTTTTTGAAATTGACAGTAGAGAGAGTGAGATAAATAGGAAGAAAAATGATGGTTACATATTGAAAGTCAGAAATGGCTTGAATACCTATTTCAAATAGAGGTAAACGTGGGAGAGAGGGAGAGAGAGAGAGAGAGAGAGGGGTAAACGTGGGGGAATGTGAGAGAGAGAGAGGGGGGGAAATGAGTTTTTTTAATCTTGCTTTATTTTCATTTGTATTCTATAGAATTTAAAATAATTTATTTTGGTGATTTGACTCGTTTATATTATAGAGTTAATTGAGAAGATTATATATACAAAAAATTAAATTGATAGGACATCGATAACTAAATAATCAGAATACGTTTATTATAAAAAAATAAACAAAAAGTACGATTTTGAAATTAAATTGTAAAATTTTTTTAGAATTAATGAGATTCAATCGTCTAGTTGACAATATCGAATCAATCTTTTTTTTTTTGAATGAATATTGATTTCGATAAGTTTTAGAATATGAACAGTTCAAATCATTAAGATAAATTAATATTAAATACTGTTAAATAAAAATGAAAAGAGCTTTTTTTTTAATTGAGAGAATTTGAATCTGATAATGAGAGAGAGAACGTAGGTTTTGTTTTTATTTTTTTTACTATTTTAACTATTTGTCAAATAAAGTGTGACTCTATAAAGGATGGTATTATAAAATTAGTGTTGTATTTTTTAAGCAAAATTAATAGATTTCACCAAGTCATGTATTGCCTTATAATAGTAGTAAGATGTTAGCTATATTTTTTATGTTTACCACGTTTGGATTTAGCTACTCAAAATCTAGGTTTTTGGTCTCATAAAAATGTGTGACAGAGAGCTCTATTAGTCACTAAAATACAACAGTAATTTTGGAAAATATTTTGACCTATCAAGACTTCATATGTTTGGCTTATTTTTTGTGTACAACAAGATAACTATATTCTCTACAAGTTCTATGTTTTGACCAATGCTCGGTGCCTACTTTAAATTAGGATTTTTAGGTATTCAACTCAGAGTGGTCAAGATCTAACACTCTTTGAAAAAAATAATATATTTGGAGTTCTATCCAACGAAATCATTTCAAACTAATTTTGTATGAAAAAGAACTCAAAAATCTAGGTCTAGACATAAAAATCACTTTAATATAATTTTTCTACAATTAGTTGTGATATTTTAAAATTGGTGACAGATTATTCGCATGTTCAAAAAATCATGTTATTTAGGGTTTTAATGGTTTAGCTCATGTTATGTTAATTTTTGATGAACTTTGTATGCATGTCATAAATTCATACAAATCAAAACTCCAGAATATATTTAAGTTATAAAACTAAAAGATATACACATACAAGCACATGCAAAACTCAATCTTACACTAACAGTCCACTATTCACACCTACGACGCCTTTTTGAGTTAATTTTTATTTTTTATCTTTAGGGTTGATTATAGAGATAAATTGAGAACTATCTTATAGGAGAATATCAGAAGATTTTAGGAAATTTTACTTACTTGTTTTGAAGATCTAAATGAAGAATGATGGTTAGAACTTAGCTTTTAAAGCTCCTCTAGACTTTCTTGGATTTCTTATTTTTTATTTTCCTCTTTTCTTCTTCTTTCTTCTTCTTAAAACACTTAGAAATTTTTTTTGATCCTCTCCCTCACTATGTTGCATGAAAATATGAAGAGGAAAGTGTGGGTTTACGTCATGGTTTTATAGAAAAAATTTAGAAGTGGAAATAATTATTAATGTGTAAACTAATTTTTATTTTTTAAAATTCTCATTGGTTGCATGGTCTTTTCAAGAAATTTGGTTTCAGATTTGGCATGTGAGAATTCAGTCATGACAGGTTTGGGGCAGTCAAATACTGATTTTGCATTAATATAAGGTTTAAATTGTGTTTTGATACTATTTTGTGCAAGAAAATACATAAAATATTAATTTTTTTTTATCTTTTTGGTATATTAACCTATTAAAACCTATTATATTAATATGTTTATAATTAATTTAGTCATTTTATGAATTTTCATAATTTTTGTAACAATTAATTTAATAGGTGTAGATTTTTAAGTCAATTTAAGCTAGTTTGATAATAATTGACTTTTTAACTTATTTATTGTGTAAAAATTTTAAATAATAATTTATCTGCTTTTGTTATCTTATATTATTATATTATTATGTATATTACTTGTATAAAAAGTTTAGGATCATAATAATGTTTAATTTATACAATTCTTTCTCATTTTTAAGCTTAAAAAGGCAAAAACGTTACTTTTTGGGCACAAACTCCAATGTGGCCGACCACTAAGGGCATTTTTGTTATTTTTTTATGTTATTTAGTCTTTTATTACTTAATTGTATTTAAATATCTAATTTAAGATGTCCATGTGTCAAATTTTGAATTTTTAAGATTTTTTTCTATGCTAAGGACAAAATGATCATTTTACCCTAATTATGAGAATTTTTTATTTTTAATCTAATATTTCATGTTATTTACTTAATTTAATATATTAGGAATCTTTTGTGAATATTAGGATTTTTCCTCTGAGCATTTGATCTCTTTAGAGTTTTCACATCGAATTAGGATTTTCGGGCCGAGTTAGGGTTATCATTCTTCTAGCGACTTAAGTTCTTGTCAATTAACAGTCGCTAATGCTAGGGTTTGGGTTGAATCGCTACATTGATCATTATAAATCGAATTGCTACAATTAGAGTTTGGACTGGGATGTTACAGAATTAAGGGCCGAAAAGCAGAGGGAAAAAAATGAAACTTACTAAGAAAGAGGAGGAAACACAAAAATAGGACTTGAGATTGGAAAAAATGGAGGAGGGTCATTGGAGACGAAGGAAGCCAAAAAATAGAGTGAAAGAAGTACAGAGCAACCCCAACTCGTTTTTATATTTCAAATGTGGAACTAAGTTCAACAGCCAAGATTGCTCCAGCGCATTGAGATCCAACAAACTAGGGAACTCAAAATTTGGGATGTTGAACATATGATCAGTAAGCCGCTATGATGCTTCCACGTGTCATCAAGAGAAGAAATGTCAGTTGTAATCATAACGAAAAAGATGTGTTGTAAATGCACAGATTCTTCGCATTTGGTGTTGCCGCCCTAACGTAACTATTGGTATTCCCGTCGCCAATAGAGAACCCATCAGCTTAGGAATAGATGGCATATAATTAGGAGTGCACCTAGAAAATTAAATAGAATGACAACTTGATCGATTACGATAACTGACTGAGAAAGAAAACCCGAGCAAGTCAATAAGGAGACTGACTGACTGTCCACCTAAGGATTGAACCTCTCAAATTGGCATTCATCATAATTTAACGCTGAGCAAGTAGACTATAAGACCCGACAGCTAAACAGAGAAAGAGATAAACAACAAATAATAAATAAAGCGATAATTCATAAAATAACGTTAAAAATTTATATCAAATTTTTGAGAATTTTTAAAAAATAAAATTATACATCAAAAAAACTCAGTAAAAAAAAGACATCAAATGGCGCCACGTAACAAGTCTTATACATGTATAATGACACGAAGCAGAGCCATCTGTCTTTAAACTCTCTATATAGAGTAAAGCTACTGTGACTCCATTTCCTACCGCAAAAAATATTGCAAGGAGAGAGAGAGACATCAACCCATTTAAAAAATCAAAACAAAACAAAAACTCAAACTCAGCGCCACACCCCCCACCCCGATGCCCACACCCTTGCCGTCGCCACCTCCGGTGGCCGTAACTACCACCATTTACTTCCGTCATCGCCGTTGCCGGCGACCTCACCTCCTCCGGCTCGGTCCCTCTCAGCGTCTCTCTCTCTCTCTTCCCTCTTTCTCTTTCCTTGCAATATTTTTTGCGGTAAGAAATAGAGTCACAATAGCTTTACTCCTCTATATATATCCAGTTAAGTGACCCCATTATGCATAAAAACCAACTGGTCTGCTAGAGAAAAAAAAAGTTGGAGAATAAATTGAAGAGGCGAAGGGAAGAGCAGAGGAAGAAGAAGACATGGCGAGAAGAGAACCCGTTGCCCACGACCCATCACCAGCCACCCCGACCCCGACGCCACCACTACACCACCGGCCGGCCACCCTACGCCGTTATCAGACCGTAACCACACCGTGGGCATCGCTTCTCCTAGAATCTCTCTCTCTCTCATCAAAACAAACCACCACCAAATACCAATAAACCACAACTGCACCACCCCCATCTCTCTACCCTCACCTCTCGGTACCACTCTCCTATCCCCATCTCCCTCACCCCCCCGATGTGGGATGGTTCTACATTTATAGAGCTGAAAAAAGTTTCTGGGAATTTCTTCATGCAATGTGGGATGTGCTCTTGAGTCTCACCTGCCGCAAGAAACTGTTTATGGAACTTAACAGTTAACACTGTTCTGTATTTTCTAATGTGAGAAAATATTTTTTATAAATTTAAAATTAAATATAAATGTTCTATGTTAGGAGTTAATTTTTCTTATTTTTGTTAATATTTAACCATAAAAAATCAAAATATATTTTTAAATATTTACAATGTTTATCAAAACATGATAAATTAATATTAAAATAGGATAAATAAACATATTATTGAGTTTTCAAAGTGTTATTGGTGAGTTTAGAAAGTTTACGTTCGCGACACTTGATTCTCGATACGTATCATTCGATACCATTACATCGCGATCATTACTGTTACGTATCAAAAAACTACTATTTAAAACACTTCACCACCGAACACCAAATCACCACCACCATGCACATCACCAGCCCACCACCACATTACCATCATGCTCCACCTCCACCACCACATACACCTCCTCTCCCCCCCTCTCCCTCTCTCCCATTCAAACCACCGCCACCCACGCTTCCGCCATAACCGTAGCCACCACCACCATGCAACCACTACATCGCCACTACTCACCACCCTCACACCTCCACAGTACCACCACGACCTGCCACGGCCACCCCAAACTACCCCCGAACCACCGGTTAGCAAGTTATCCGTTTCGAACAATTTCAAAAAACAGTTTCACCAAGCCACTTTTGGCCACCTGAGTTGCCACCACAGTGCACCGTTTTTGCCGCTCTATGTTTGGTTAGAGCCATCCCCCAACCACCTTGGCATAGCCACCAACAGCCGTCAAATTCGACGTTTGAATTGTCTGAACAAAAAGTCCGAATTTTGGCATAAATATAAAGACCAACTCTTCCCTTCACTCGCGCCTGTTCCTTTCCCCACTTCATGCATGCATTCTCTTTGCCTGTTTATTCCCTTTGAATGACCACTTATTCAAGTTTTAAAAATTTGCATGTGTTTTATAATTTACAAAAATATAATTTTTAAGCAGTAAATAAGAATAAATCTTAAACATCTAAATTTTTGTAAAAATAGAACAACTTATAAGAATTATTACTAAAATTTGTATTTTATGTGTTTTTCTAAATTTGGGAGATTCTAAGCAAATTGATTAGAAAATTGGAGACTAAAAATAGGTAACTCCTTAAAATATAAAACTTTCGATATTATTAAGGAAGCGTGTGTATATATATATTATTTTAAATTTTAAGACAATTATAGAATAATAAATATTATTTTATGGTAATAATAATAATAATAATAATAATAATAATAATAATAATAATAAAGTCACTATTGTTATTAGATGATTAAATGTACATGATAAATTCTGCACTTTGTAATAATTGTAAAGGATATGTTGAGAAACTAGAGATATCTTACATAAAGTTTATATTTTTGACATTAGGATAACTAAAAAGTTAGAAACTAGATATATGTTATTATTATTACTTATATAAGTTTTGACAAATTATAAAATAACAAAGGTTGTTTTATAGAAAAATAAGGGTCTCCTATTGTTTTAACCTTAAATTATTAAATAGATAACTTTATGCTTTAAAATAAAGAATAGTACGATATTTATTAAATTACAAATTATATAATTATGAGAAATCATATGAAAATAAGATAATGGTAGAATAATTCTTAAAAATGTAAAATCATAGCTAATACTAAATTACTTGACATATTTATAAAATTCTCATTCCTTGAAAAATACTATAATATGTAGTTTTGCTTGACTGTGAATAGCGCCGTGAAAAGTTATTTTATTATGTATATGCAATTGATATTTTTTTATTGTCAATATGTTGACTTTATAATGGGTACAGTTGATGCCTTAAAATCGATGATTATGATGGATACAGTTAGCGCCTTAAAATTGATAATTATAATAGTTACAGTTGACGCCTTAAAATTGATTACAATTACTTGACGCCTTAAAACTGATTACGATTACAGTTGATGCCTTAAAACTTATTACAATTATAGTTAGCGCATTAAAACTAATTACACTTATAGTTATAATTACAGTTGACGCCTTAAAACTGAAAATATTTTGATGGTTACAATTTTGAATAAAATATTTTGAAATGTGTTAATTCATGATAAAAGTTGTGATTTAATAGCTGAGTTCTCATACGAGTTTTATGTTTATGAAGTTGTTGTTATATTATTTCAGGATGAATTCATCAATTTTTAGGACGGCTTAGAAAAGAAAAAATTACGATGTTATTTTAGTTTTTTGAGTTTGTCAAGACCTATGTACCTAATCATGCTTGAAATGTAAATGTTTGTGAATGTATTTCGTGGAACTAGATTCGACTCTAAATAAGTTTATAAAATTAAGGCTTCCGCAAAAGCTTTTCAAAATAATGCACTTTTGAAAATTCTTAACTAATGGGAAAAGTAGGTCTCGTGTGAGTTTTGATTCATTAGCCGGTCACTGATGCCATCTATAAAAATGGGTCGTGACATAAATAGACCGATCAAGTGGATTGCCCTAAGTACTTCTAGCAATGACTTTGACGATCATCCATGCAAAATTAAATGCTCAGCCATTTAGTATATAAAAGAATTTAGTTCCCAGGATAAGGTAAGCAATCATTTTTCTCATAAAATGCTAGAGAAGTCAAGAAATAACCTAAACATCGGAAGGTCTTTGGGTGACACTCCACCGATGTCAAAGATTCCTCACCTTTTCATGTTGAAAGGCTCAAAAGGGGATTGCTGGTTTCACATTCAACAAGGCAAGTGATGGCTCAGCGGCCATCCTAATTCCAGCATTAACAGAGAACGATAGATTGTTAAGTCCCATAATATCATCTATTCAAAAGTTATCCTTGTAAATCCCTTTCTTCTCACGACTGAAATCTTCTTCGTAACTGCACTTGCAGATTTTGTTGTATTCGAAAGTTTATAAATATAGTATCAATAAACACATGCACTAGGATATAAATTGAAAATTGAGACAAGATTTTTAGAAGTGATCTCTACATGACCCTACTTTGTCAAAGGAAATGAATTCTTTAGTTACTGAATGCATGATATATATTACCTATATTAAAAAATGTGAGCATCTTATTACTTTTTCAGGCGATTCTAAAATCGCACGCCTTTTTTTCATTGAACAATTACTTGTACAAGTGTTGGTATACCGTGTACAAGTATCTCAATCCTTAAGATGTGTGTCCAAATGAAAAAAAAAAAAAAAAAAGGTGTACATGTGCATTTAGAATTCCCCTACTTTTTTCTCCAATCCACCCCTTGTGAATGACCAAATAATATTTTGTTTTCTCTCTATTTTACTTGTGTAGCCCAACTTTTACAATTCGGTAATTCTAAGGTCGTTGAAAAAAAAAAATTTAAAATTATTTCGAATTCAAAATAAATTATTCAAATTTAGATGTGTGTTGTGTGGGTCATACTGCAAACAAATCTAAATCACTGATTTTGAATTCTGAATAAATTTTTGAAAATATTTTCTGAATTTGTAGTATTGTTGTTTACAATTACCTTTGAGTTTGGACAGCCAGCAATTTTTTTTTTAAATTCAAAATGAAGGGTTCAAATTTAAATGTGTGTTGTATGGGTCATACTGCAAACAAATCTAAACCACATATTTTGAATTCTGAATAAATTTCTAATAATGTTTTTTAGATTTGTAATATTGTTGTTTACAATTCCCTTTGAGTTTGGACAGCCAGCAATTTTCTAGTAATGCCCACCCTTGTCTAAACACTGTCTGTCTCAACTTGGTATTCCCAAATTAATCAACAATCACATGATAAACAAAGTGATGCATTATATAATGTATTTTACATTTTATCAGTTGCCGACATAGGTTTAAGATTGCGGTGCTGAAGTCTGTTCAGGTGCATTTGCCAACTTATCTCAACTTAAGCCAACTTTTCTCCCAACATCGCCTCAACTTAAGTACACTTAAGTAATTGCATTGAAAAATATTACTTTCATGTTATTTCTTTAATTTTTTTTATTACCACAACACGTGCATTGCACGTGCCTAAAACTAATATATATCAAAAGCGTCTGATATACATTGTGCTCCAATGATTGTTTAAACTTTTCATCAACTAAAAATTGAGTTATATTTCAATTTAAAAATTTATTATCTTGCACCGTAAATGAGCAATTTATCTATATAATAAAATAGAACTGATTTGTAAAAAATGTGTAAGAAATTTTTTGAATCAACGGTAAAGATTAATTTTTCGTCCAAATTAAAATACTATTCAACGGTTCACAATATTCCTCTTTCTACACATCCACACATCCGCACCTGCTTCTCTTACACTCTCTCTTCACTTTCTCACAAGTCCCCGGTGCGTTTTCACTTTTTGTCTCTGGAGCCCTCTTCCCATGATTGTAAACTTTTGTAAAATTTTAGGTACTACTTCAAATTAGGATGTGACAATTATGCATTTTTTTATATATATGTTGTTATTATTTTTATTTCATTTATATTTTTTTTGCACTTTAATCATTATTGCAAACAATTAAATGATTTAAAAAATAGTAGTAGTGCCTATATATATATATAGTTTGATGAGTTACCATTTCTAGGGACAAAAAAGTACAAAAATGAGATTTGTGAATATAAATAATAACAAAAATACAATCAAGAGACAATATTTTGTGAACAAAGACGAAAAGGAGACATGACTTTGGTCTTTGGGCTAAATATTGAGAATTTTGCTTATTTTTGTTGTTGTTGAATTTTTTTTATTTTTTTAAATCGTCTCGATAATACGAATTCAGAAAGTAAAAAATTTGATCAAAAAATAAAAAAAATCTACTAAAAATAAAAATAAGCAATATAAAATTGGCTTATTTTGACTTTTTTTTTTTTAACTTTTTTTTTATATTTTGATTTACTTTTCCACTCATCTCGATTAAGGAGTAAAAAACTATAATAATTTTGACTAAATAAAAAAAAATTATTAAAAACAAAAAATAAATTAAATTAAATAAGTAAATAAGTAATTATTCCAAACAGGCCGGCTATTTCTCTCTAAAGAGACAAACACACGACTATCTTTCAATAAACTAGGATTTGGTAATTAATAAATCTATATAACAGGATTGATTAGCGATTTTTTTTTAAATTGACAAATATACACGGTATGTACATGCATGTAAACAACATTAGCCCAAACCGAAATATTGGTCATGGGAGTAAATATTGGGCTAAATCAACACTAGCCCAGCCAAAATATTACCTGCCATTGGGGTCGAATCTATACCACAAGGGTTAGGCCCAATTTGCAACATTTTTGGGCGAGTGGTGAGTACTATCTAGCATTGCTTTTGTAATGTTCTTATCGAATAATTTAACAAAAAATATTTCGCATCAAAATAATGAGTTCACTTTTGTTGAGTAAGTAAAAGATTATAAGGACTAACTTAGTGTGCATCGTATATTTTTATTTGTTAAAAGTACCACGCAAATAATATTACACAGTATTTTAGATGTATCTAATAATTTTCTAAGTGGGGGGGGGGAGGCTTTTGGCTTTTTAAAAATAACATATAAAAACCAAAAAGAGTAAAAAGGATTAAAAAAATTTAACTTTCTATATTTTGAGCAGTTTCCAAGTGGAGCCTAAAAACCTTACACTTTACAAAAGCTAGAAGGGAAAAGTGCATTACACATCTTAATTCTTATTTAATTATCTTGATTTTTTTTGCAAGTAATAATTTTGACTTAATGCTTTCATGGGAATAAATTATTTTATGGTTTGGAGCAATCCTATGTTCCAACCATTAAAAGACACCCATTTAAATGGTGAATAAACAGTAGAAAACACTCATAAACTTCACCAAATACACAAATAATTATAAAATTGCAACACCAACTGAACATGCAATAAGTACTTTGAGCAGTTTATGTTAATTCACCGCTCTTTCTTTGAGATCCCGGATCTTATTTAGTGATTGGTAATCACTCGCCCATTTTAATTAAAATCTTGAACAAATTGATAAGAATCCAGGCCCACTTCAGTTGGGCCATGTCAAGCCTCAAATGAAACAATGCAAATTGCAAATACTCCCCATTCGGCCATTAGGCCCATTTTCAATGCAAATTCAAATGTACTCATTTGTTTGGTACGCAGCGTATATAATAAACATGATAGGGGCTACTCAAATAAATTGTGTAAAAGTTTGGTTTAGTTGGTAAAACTACATATGCACAGCAAATATAAATTTGGTATTTGGCAATGCTGAAATTAGTAGTTTACATGCTATAGCTTATAACATAAATTAGAAGTGTTTGGTAAAAATTATAATTTGTAACTGAAATTAAAAAGAAAGTAATTATAACATATAATAAAAATTGTAGGTATTAAAAAAAAATTGTAACTTATAACTAAAATTAACAATAAAGAATTAAAAATTAATTGCAGTAGTTTTTTCAAATATCCTCAATAAATCTGATCGGTACGTAAAAGTGCCGATCCAATTTCGCAAAATATACTATGTTAAGTCTCGAAAATATATTTAATAAATTATTTTTGTAGTGTTTTTGTCAACAACATCAACGAGAGTGACTTAAAAGAAAAAATGGTGTAAAAAGGGACAAAAATGAGACGAGGGACAAAATGAAAATTTTCACATAAGTTTCGTCCGAACGGACCGAGTCTAACATCCGAATGGAATTGGTCCAGTAAGAAACGCGTTCGGACGGGCATCCAAACGAAAAAGCTATTGTGGTGAAAACGTCCTAACTAAAGCCCGGACAAAATTTTGATAGAAAGAAGCGCATCCGGACGGAAGAGTCTAGCATCCAAACGAAACCTAAAAGTGTCCGAACGGGGAGCGCAAGTAGCGTTGAACCTGGAGACTGAAACTACGGGCGGAAAGCTCACTTATAAATAGGTGGCTTGAGCTCATTATTTGGGAATTTATGTTTTTAGAAGACAAAGGATTGAGGGAAGCTAAGAGGCCAATCTGGAAGACTCGAGATGTGTCAAGAAGTTAAAGACGGAGGCTCGAGACTTTGTTCTTCTTAAACTTTTCATGCTTTCTAATCACAACATGAGCAGCTAAGCATTTTCTGTTCTTAAGGGATGATGAATCCCTAGTCGGTATTCTTAGGAGTAGTTTAAACTCATTTATTTATTCTTTATTTTGAATTCAATTCGTTGTATGGTTTGAGACGTTGATGTTTTGGCCAAATGAGCTTTTAATTTGATTATCTAGTTTCGTTTTTATTTTCTGTGATTGTGAAAGCGAGATCATACAACTGTTATATCTGTACTTCGATATTCAAACTTTAGATACTCTGTACTTTGTTAAGACGGGTCTTGCTTAAGATGATCCGTGCCAAAAGCTCAGATAGAGTATACTAGATTTGGATTCGAGCTTATCCTCTTGATAATCCTTATCAATCTTATAGTCATAATAGGATTGTGTTGAATCGAATAGAGATAAACTAGAGCTTGAATGAAATTAAGAGTTATTGGTTATGGAGGATTCTAAACCCTTAAGAATCTTTCCCATTTGAATTCTAAAATTTTGATTTCTTAACTTTCTAGTTTAATTAGAATTATAATCCAAATTAAACTCCTTTTTCTTAAAAAAATTATTAATAAAATATTTATAAATAAATCATAATTGCATTCAAATTCCTGTGGACGATATTCGAACGTTAGCCACTATCCTACGGATTAATAGTTAAAATAAAGTTTTAAATAATTATTTTTGGTACGGTATGACACGAACCAATTTTTGGCACCGTTGCTGGGAATTTAATGACGGCTATGATTTATTCATTAAATATTTTTGCTCTTAATTTTTCAGTTCTTATAATACTGCAGTGAGTTACAATTCTTCCTTTTTCAGGTTCTTCGAAGATTAACGACGGTAGGAGTTTGGAACAAACAGGCGCAAAGACAAGCAAAAAGGATCACCTATGTCCACGCACTGTGAGTTTTAAAATTTTGTTTTTGTTTCAAATCAAAGAAAACTAGATTTATGGGGCTTGTAGCCCATCTCTAGATTTCTTTTGTGCACGTTCGACCTCCGATCTACCTGCCCAATTTTAGCTGCCTTTGATCCTAAAATTGAACATACCTTTTGGACGGCCCGACGAGCTTCACTTACATCATACACTGCACCCACTACCATGGTAGACCAACATTAGGACAACCCACATGTCAAATCTCTGATTGAGTACTTCACTCAGTTGGAGTATGTGTCACCTTTCTGTCTCCAGCTCCTTGCGGTTGGAGCCACGCATTATGAAATCAAATCCAATATCATTCAAAGTCTCCCATCTTTATGTGAATTTGGTAATGAGGACTCGTACAAGCACATAGGTGAATTCCTAGAAATCTGCTCAAAAGTTAAAATCAGTAATTTCTCTAACGAGGCCTTTAAAATGAAACTATTCTCGTTCTCCCTTAAAAATAAAGCCGAACACTGACTTAATTCTTTAGAACCAAACACTATCACTACTTGGACTAAACTTCAACAGGAATTTCTTAAAAAATATTTTTTTATAGGCAAGACCAACCAAATTAAGCATGCCATCACCAGTTTCACTCAACTCGATGGCGAGACCTTATGCGAGACTTGGGAATGCCTTAAGGATCTTATTAGAGCCTGTCCTCATCATCATGTGTCTAAATGGAAACTAATCCAATGCTTCTATGATGGCTTGATACCTCAACACCGTCAGTTTTTCGACGCAACTTTTGGTGGGACATTCACGTTGGAAAACTAGAATGGGGCCTGGAGTCTTTTTGAAAGCTTGAGTGAAAATTCCCAACACCAACCCTCCGCCTCTAGCATCGATCGGTCTATAGCCTCCTCCACCTCAAAATCCCGAGGAATATACGAGATTTCACATACTCCCAACCTAGTTGTCACCTTGACACAAACCTTGAGTCAGCTTCTGTCCAATGGTTCAGTCGCAGCACCTGCTGCTCTATCCCCCGTCTTTTTAGGCCCATGTGCATTGTGCACCAGTTCGGCCCACTTTGTATCCGACTGTCCATCTGTTACACAATACCCCAAGTTTGTACAAGAACATGTCAATGCAGCCCATAGTTTCTCCCATCCAAATAACGATCCTTTTTCAAATACCTTTAACCGAAGATGGAGGAATCACCCGAACTTCTCATGGTGAGAGCCCAACCAAGGTAACATACTAGCACCAGCACCAAGACTGGCCTTTCCTCCAGGCTACAGTCAGCCAGCCTATCCACCTCTTGTCCATCAAATCGTACATCAATCACCTTTTCGAAACATTGCGTTTGAGGATAAGGTGTTAAAAGCTTTGCAAGAACTAGATACGAGAACTCAGTTGTTGTCCTTTCATTTTCAGTCCATTGCGAAGCTCGAGACACAGGTAGGCTAGCTAGCTGATGCTTTGAGCTGATGAGAGGACAACAAACTCCCCAGTTAACCAGTAACTAATCCTAAGGGTTAATTTGTCGTAGTGAGTCAGCCAGCTTCTTCTAGTAGTTTCTATGAGTAGGCTCAAGTAGTCATTACCTTGAGAAATGGACGAGAGGGCAAGAGCTTGAGACTTGCCCCGAGAAGCCTGCACCACCCATAGTTCCTAGTGATCCAAAGCCGTTTGATGGCTCCAAGACCGATCATTCTTCCTCAACTCCTGCACCGTCAGCACACGAGCTGACACACCCCCGTTTCCTTTTGCAACCTCCCACGAGCCACTGATGGCTCCTATTTTGCCTCCTTTCGAGCCTCGTGCTCTTTTTCCTATGCACCTCGATAGGCCAGTACCTTTTGGTAAAAGGGGAGTCGCACTTGAAGACATGCTCGATCTCTTTAAGCAAGTCTAGATTAATCTCCCACTCCTCGATGCCATAAAGCATGTTCCTTTTTACCCTAAATTTTTAAAATATCTTTACACCCAAAAACGTAAGTCTAGAACCAATATTCCAAAGAAAGTTCTCCTTACCGAGCAGGTTAGCACTGTCATAGGACACGAAACCATCCCCAAACTCAAAGATCCAGGGACTCCTACCATTTTATATGTCAACGGTGACTAGTTAATCGATCATGCCCTTCTAGACATATGAGTTAGTGTCAACCTTCTTCCCTACTCGGTGTATGAGCAGTTTGAGTTAGGAAAGCTCAAACTGACACCGATTACGCTTCAGTTAGCCGACTGGTCTGTTAAAGTACCTCGCGGAGTCATTGAGGGCGTACTTATCAAAGTTAAAAAGTTTCTTTTTCCTATCAGCTTC
Source organism: Heliamphora exappendiculata (assembly GCA_034768845.1). Lineage (NCBI taxonomy): Eukaryota > Viridiplantae > Streptophyta > Magnoliopsida > Ericales > Sarraceniaceae > Heliamphora > Heliamphora exappendiculata. Next base: position 40,555 of record JAOTRH010226952.1, read on the forward strand.
ATAGTCCTTGACACCGAGTCCGACCCTTAGCTTAGGCACCAGACTCCTGTCATCCTTGGCAGACCTTTCTTGGCTACAACTAACGCTTTTATAAATTGTCGCACAGGAGTGATGTATGTCTCCTTCAAAAATATGAAAGTGCACTTAAACATCTTCCATGCCTCTCAGTAGCACCCACAACACTCTGACTGTTTTGCAATCGACGTAATTGAAGAGGCCACCGTATCAACACTACCCTTTATATTCGATGACGATCCTTTAGAGACGTGTTTAGCACACTTTTGAGCCAACACCTTCGATGTCGAGCGGTTCATGAGTGAGGTCACTTCTTTTCTTGAGTCCGCCAGCTATCTTAACACTCCACCATGGAGGTTTCGATTTGAGCCCCTACCACCTCTATCCTTCATCCCTGCGATGCCCTCTCTAGATTCACCACTAGACTTTGAGCTAAAGCCACTCTCAATTTCGCTCAAGTACGTATTCTTAGGTCCTAATAGCACTTTACCCACCATCATTGCCTCAGATTTGAATCCTGACCGAAAGTCTCAACTTGTTAAGGTTTTGAAAAACCATAAAGGAGCCATAGGGTGGTCAGTCGCTGACTTTAAATGGATTGACCCCTCTGTCTGTATGCATCGCATCCACTGTGAAGATGATCCAAAATCGATTCGATAAATGCAGTAGAGACTCAACCCAAACATGAGAAAGGTTGTGTTAAAAGAGGCCGTGAAATTGCTTGATGCGGGTACCATTTACCCCATCTCTGACAATAAGTTGGTGAGCCCAACCAAAGTTATTCTTTAAAAATTCGAGCTCACCGTTGTGCAAAATGACAAGGGAGAGTTGATACCCACTCGTACCACAACAGGTTAGCAAGTGTGTATTGACTATCGTAAGTTGAATGCTGCCACTAAGAAAAACCACTTCCCGTTGCCATTCATTGCCAAGATCTTAGAGCGTTTAGCAGGTTAAAGTTATTTTTGCTTCCTAGATGGTTACTCCAGGTATAACCAGGTGCCCGTCTATCACAAGGACTAGGAGAATACCACCTTCACCTATCCATTTAGCACTTTTTCTTGTAAGGTGTATGCCTCTTGGATTATGTAATGCACCCACGACTTTTCAACGGTGTATGATGGCCATCTTCTTCAACATGGTCGAGAAATTCCTAAAAGTCTTCATGGATAACTTCTCTTTGTTTAGGTCCTTATTTGATGATTGTCTCCAAAATTTGACGAAGATACTCAAACGATGTATGAAGACAAATCTTACGCTTAGTTGGGGAAGAGCCATTTTATGGTTCAATAGGGTATTGTGCTGGGGCATATCATATCCAAAAGCGAGATTGAAGTTGACAAGGCTAAAGTTGACCTCATCTCGAAACTTCCTCCCCCTGCATCTGTTCGACAGGTCCGTTCTTTCTTAGGGCATGCAGGCTCTTATTGTACAATCATAAAAGACTTCTCCAAGATCTCTAAACCACTCTGCGATCTTCTCATGAAGGATGCCCCTTTCATCTTTGACGAGTCCTGTCTTTGAGCTTTTGAGCAGCTCCAAAACTGCTTGTCCACTGCACCCATTATGTAGTCACCCGATTGGTCACTACCTTTCGAGATCATATGTGATGCTTCGGATTATACGTAGGATCTATCTTAGGTGAATGTGTCAATCGTCTCCCCCATGCCATTAACTATGCCAATAAGACTATTAGGTTCTTACGAACTAATATGTTGTTTTGGCAAATCTGTGACAATGGGTTTATATTTTTTCTATGATTTACTATTAGCGTGCTCTTGAAAAGTTTTGTGTTTTAAACAGGGTTGAGAAAGAACCGAGACAAAGTGTCAACCAATCGATCGGTATGTTCACCGATTGATCGATCCTTTTTGCAGAATTCATCCTAGTGCTATTTTATGTTTTTCCCGAGAGCTTTTGTTAACCGATCGATCGGTCTATTAACTAATCGATTTGTCTTGTTCGCGTTTTGTTTCCTTTTTTGTGTCTTAGGGTTGTGTTTATTAGTTGGCTTATTTTTCTAGGGCGGCTGTGGTTGTGGAGACAGCCAATACTTTGAGGTTTTGTATTCTAAAGAAAATGAGAGTCTAAGAGAGTGATCTGAATAGTTTGATACAATCACTGGAGCTTCAAGATACTGTTCAAATTTCAAAAAGTTGATCCATGCAATAACTTAAGAGGAGTCTCAAGTAAAGAAGACCATAAGGAGGATTCCGACAGCAGACTCGCATGGATTTGGTGAACGAGAATTCAGTAAGAAGATTGGTTAGCAATAGATTGAGGATTCAACTGAATATTGTAAGAGTTTCCTGTCATTAAAACTTTTATTATAGTGCGTGTCTTTTGGACTTGGATAAGTCACGTGATTTTTTACTCGTTTGGATTTTTCACGTAAAAATCTCATGGCTTGTGAATGGTTGTTTGGTTGTCTATTTGTTTCTCATCTTCATTTTTTTTGTATGTGCAAATCAAACAAAAGGATTTTTAGGTTTTTGGTGGCAAACCATTTTTTCAATTGGTATCAAAGAAAGTTTCTTGTTGATCCTACTATTTGTTTGATTTTTATTTATGGATCATCTAAAAGAAGGTGTGTCCACATGTAAACCTCCTATTCTCGACGGAACCAACTACCCGTTCTAGAAAGTTAGGATGAAAGCTTTTCTTAAGTCCATTGATGAGAGGGTTTGGCTACCTGTTACTGAAGGGTATACTTACTTGACCATGACTGTTGATGAGAAAACTATCCCCAAGCCTTCAGCTAAATGGGATATGACTGATTTTGAGAATGTCGAATGGAATAGTAAAGCTATGAACGCTATCTTTAGCGGGGTCACACAGAAGGAATTTCATAGAATAAGCACATGTGACTTGGCTAAAAAAGTATGGAATATTCTTTAGGTCACTCACGGAGGAAGTCAAACCGTAAAAATCTTTAAACTTCAATGTCTTATCACAAGTTTTGAAGCCCTACGTATAAAAGACGACGAGAAGTTTGACGATTTTTATGCTAAGTTAAGTGATATTGTTAATGCTTCATTTAATCTTGGTGAAAAGATCTCTAACTCTAAAATTGTTCAAAAATTTTTGAGATCTCTTCCTGAACGCTTCCAACCAAAAGTCAATACAATAGAGGAAAGTAAAAACATTGACTCTATTACGGTTGAAAGTTTGGTTAGAAACTTACAAACATATGAGCTAAAATTTTAAAATCATAAATCTTCAAAAAATCTTGCCTTCATGTCAGTTCAAGAGTTTGCTAGTGATTCTGATGATGAATTCAATCCTGAAAAAATGGCAATGTTTGTCAAAAAGTTTAAAAAAATTTAGAAAAACAAAATGCCAAATCAGGACGACAAATCTCAGAAGCAATTTGGGAATGACAAACAAAAGAATAGTCCAAAACTCTTTAACAAAAAGGGATAAAAATTTCAAAACTCGGGCCCCCAATGTTATGAGTGCATAGGTTTTGAGCACATTGCTCAGGAATGTCCTCATAAGATGAAAAAGAAGCAAAAGGTATTTACTGTAACTTGGGATGATGAAAGTGAACCTGAGTTGAGTGACGATAATGAGGACCAGTATGATGATAATAATGTTAAAGCTTTTGTTGCTTCTTTTCACTTTGAGGCTAGTGATAATGACATAACTAAGTTTGTGATGGTGAAAAAAAAGATGATGATGTTCAAATTGTTGAGGGAGAAGATAGTGATACTCTCCAAGTACCTTACGATAAGCTCTACAATGAGAGTTATGTGTTAATCAAAAAGTGTGCCAAACTTATTTTTCAACTTAAAACGTATAAAAGTGAGAAATAAGAACTTGTGCAACAGCTTCTGATGGCTCAAGCTAAAGAAGATGACTTGAAAAATGAATTGAGTATCTTGTGCATTAACTTGAAAAACTGTAAACAAGATAAAAAAAGATTTATGCTGTTGAATGATGATAAAGCTTCTAGAATGTCCGAGTTAGAGCATACAACAACTAATCTTGAAAACAAATTGAACAATGCTACTGATACTCCTAAGCATTGGAATGCAGGTTCAATTGCATTAGATGGGTTACTCAGAGATCAAAAGGCAGCAAGTGGCAGAGTTGGACTGGGATTTGATGGGACTTCCACAAATAAGTAGTCAACTGAAAAACTCAAAGCAGCTCCGATGTTTGTGAAAGCTAAGCAGGTTGATGATGTGAGTTTCAAAAGCAAGAAAGAAGTGAACTTCACTAAAGTGAAGTCACTGGGACTAAGTACGACAGGTAAGGCCACCACACAACGCGGCGAGGTAAGAAAAAAGAACTCTACTCCTATATGTCATCATTGCAATAATTTGGGACACATTTGTCCTTATTGTAAACTTTTACATTGCATGCCCATAACTAATAAGAAGCTTGTGTCCATCAGTCATTACTATGGAGTGAAAGGTCATATTAGATCATATTATTTTAAATTGCATGAAATGTCTCACTTGAGCTATCCTATCATGTTTCATAGACTGTCTCTACCTAAGACCCTTGGAATACATTTAAAAGAGTCTGCTCCTGTGAAAACTAGAAAAGTCTAGATTCAGTCTAAATATCTAAAAACTTATGTGGTTTAGACTGCTATAAGAGCACAAAGTACTCACATGTGGTAACTTGACAGTGGATGCTCTCGACATATATCAAGGGACAGGTCTTTGTTTGCCTCTTTAGAGTCATATAATGGTGGGATAGTGACTTTTGGGGACGGAAATTCTACTAAAATTATAAGAAAATGCACTATTTCTTTCCCTGGACTTCCCAAATTGGAAAATGTTCTTTTGGTTTATGGTTTAAAGGCAAATCTGTTGAGCATTAATCAGATGTGCGACACTCATCATGAAATATATTTTTAAAAAAATAACTGCATTACTTTAGATAAGAAAGGCAAAACTATCATGCATGGGGTTAGAACATCTGATAATTGTTATGGCATTATTTCCTTAAATGCCGAGACTTGTAATTATGTCAAAATCAATGATGCAGAATTGTGGCATCATAGACTTAGACACATTAACTACAAGGATCTATCTAAGATTTTCAATAAAGAGTTAATGAGAGGAATTCCAAAGTTGGGGAGTCCACTGAATCGTGTCTACGATGCATGTTAGATAGGAAAGTAGACTAGAGTTCCTCATAAGAAGATTGATACCTTAGGCACAAAAGTTCCTCTAGAGGTGATTCGCATGGACTTGATGGGACCAACAAGGACAGAAAGTGTAGGAAAGAAAAAATACATTTTTGTGGCAGAATATGATTTCTCTCGTTTTACTTGGGTTAGTTTTCTGAGAGAGAAGCCTGACACGTTCTCTATTTTCAAAACTCTTGTCGTTAAGCTTCAAAATGAAAAATTCAAGTCCCACAACTCTATTATCCTCATTCGGTCTGATCGTTAAGCTTCAAAAGAGGAAAACTATGAAATCTTTAAGACAAAGCAAGAGGCCTCAAATCCTCCTCCTCCTTGCTTCTTGTTTTTCTTCTTCCTTATCCTTCTCTCAATCCTGCATCAGCTATGCCTTGTATTCAGCAAAAAGCTCGGGACATTGCAGCTCCTGTATCTCCATACATGAACGAGAAGGCTAGGCATCCTGATATTGTGCTAGAAATGGAGCATGCAGTGCAGAAAAAAATAAACGACCTCAAATACTGGAAAAAATAATCTGGCTTTGCCTGAACTGCCGCATGATCCTATGTGGATAATATAAGGTAGTCTGACGAAGACCGACAAACAGAACACCAGGTTATCCATAGTGGTAAGAGCTATGGCTGAAATCCGCCATCAAGGGCACTGCCAGGTGATATCTGGGCCAATCAGAGAGGAGAGGTACTGCCGCCAGGCTGCCTCGGTATCACATATCTGATAACGGGGACAGTAAAGGAAAGATGCACCACTGTGCCGGTCAGTAAGTGGTTTCTGTACGAGATTCACCTTCTCCATCAGCCAGATCTGCAGCAAAAGTTAGAATAGTAGGAGAAAAGCCTTGAAGTGTGACAGAGAGTTTAGTGATTGAGCTTACCTGAAGAAGTAAAGGGCTACTAGCAAAGGTGGTGGTCTCACCACGATGAACAGCATCTAAACCTAGTAGTGTCTCGGCTAAAACAAGTGGTACAAAGTCCCTCTCCATCCACATCTGACCGGTAATGTCAACCAACACATAGCTAACTCGCCCATCAGAAGGGACAAGAAGATACTGGGCGAGAAGACATAAGCAAACTGCATAGTGTCGCCGCAGCTAAAATCGAGGTCACTGAGGTCACCGGTAAGACAAAATCTATCAATGATCCAAGGTATGTCGAGGCAAACATCCTGTGTCTGAAGAGAGGCCTCCATCCTAGATAGACCACAAAGTTGTATCACCTGCTCTCGAGTCGAGAGAAAGAAAGTGGGAACAGCAACGGAGCTTCGTGATGCTAAATCTAAGATAGCAGCGAACTCCTCTACAGTCGGGCATAACTCTTCAAGGCCGAATCGAAAGATGTGATACTGCGAATACTACAGTTTTGTAGAAACTAACAGTAAAGGTCTGTTAATCTTCACAGTCCTCAATGAGAAAAGGGCATTTAGGCCAAAAGGGGCAAAGTTTAAATGTTCAATATGGGAGAATGCCTAAATCCATGCTGAAAGAGGAGAAGCCATCTGTAGACACCCCAATTTGACCCTGCCTAATCTTAGGCGAATTCGATGATGAAAACAAGTGAAATAGTGCCTTAGTACGATCCTCGGGAAGTGATCCAAGCTCGGTATTTGAACCCAAACATCAAAAACTTTCAAACCAATAAAATTGTACCGAACCATCGATAACTTGTTGCCCAAGTCATTGCTAGAAGTGGTGCCCGCCATGTTCGTTGTGACGGCCGTCAATAGAACCTCTTGGAAACCCTAACTAAAAGTGGCGGCCGCCAACTCCAACATGGCGACCACCAACTCACATTATGGCGACCGCCAAAAGAACTTTATGGAACCTTTTCCAACCTAGCGGCCGCCAACTTTCAATGTGGCAGCCGCCAACTCCAAATTGCCTGACATGTCTTAAAACGTGGCAGTATCTCATTGGTTGAAGAATTCTATAAATACCGTACAGTAACGTACGTTTTCATTACGAATTTTGAGTGAGAGAGACTCTGCCGATACATCGAGCGATCCCGATCCCCGACGCCAAACTCCTGTCGAGATACCGAGATCCGAGCCTTCCAACGCCTATATTGCAACCCTAGCTTGGATTTCCACCCGAGGATTGGTACGCCAAAGCACATTCCACAACTTGAGGATTCCCCTGCAATTTATGTAACGTGTTTAGATCCTCGGTCCTTCTAACTCTATTTTCTCTCTTTTGAAGTGATCAGGTTACTTTAATTGTTTTATCTCTATTGTTTCTTTTATTGTTTATAATTATTTCATTCATGTTTAAGTTCAATTTTTTTAGCTTATTTGGTTTACGTGTCTTAGTTCTTTACTTATTTATATTAAGCATATTAAATCATTAATTTGTGCTAATATTTTTTAACAATTATAATTTAATAATATTGTTAATTATTATAACAATGCACTTACATTTATGTGAATGTGGTAATCAATACTATATTTCACATTTAAGTTAAATAGTTATTTTTAATTCTTTTTGTTTTGCTAGCATTAGTTTAATTTTATTTATTAACATTTATTCTAAATTTTTTTTACTTTTCTTGTTAGGTTAATTTAGTGTTCTAGTATCCTTTTTCTTTTTTTTCATTTTAGTTAGTCTAATTTCTTTTACTAAGCATTTTAACTTATTTTATTTTTCTCTTGTAATTCTAATTTGATACTTTGTTTTATTTTCTTTCTAACCTAGTATTACTTCCCTAACTTTTTCTTTCTATAATAGTCTAATTTTCTCCTATAGCATTCATTTTATTTTATTTTCCTTACTTCATCAGTAACATTATTCTACTCATAATGCAACATTTTAATCTCTTTATTAACTATAATTTTCTTATAAAGTTTCATTTAGTATTTTTTTTCTCTCTTAATGCTAGTATTTATTTTCTTTTAAAACTCTATTTTCTATTTCTTTTTCTAATTTTATTATTTTTCATTCTATCAAACTTAAAAAATTATAAAAGACTTATAAACTAACTTCCATCTTTAAATAACATTATAATTTTCTCTTTTAATAAAATTAAAACTCTTTTATTTGTTTCATTTATTTTATTTTATTTTTCTTTTATTTTCTTTACAAGTATAAAATATGAATAAGTTAGGTCTTCTTTATTAATAACTTCTTCAAAACCTTATTTTGCTAAGATTAATTTTCCTTTTATAATATTTTTTTTTCTTTTTTATTTTGTTAAAACTCAAAAATCATAAAAATGCATAAAAAATGTAAATAATTAAATTTTCTTCTTTTTCAATCGCTTAATAACATCTTCTACCATTTTTATTTTAGTATGTTTTTCTTTTTCTTTATTTTTCTTTAAATTTTTAAAATTCTCTTTGTTATAAAATTCTCATAAGCTTTCTTTTAGCATATAATTCTCATGCATCTTTTTACATTTAGTTTTTGTCTTTAATGTTAATTTAGTTTATTTTTAATCATGTATGTTTTTTGCTATTCTCTTTAAATACATGTTTAGACTTGTTTAATCTATTTTGGTAGAAAATTCATATTTAGGTAGTTTTGATAATTTCTAACATACTTTTATTATTTCATGCAAATCATGATAGTTAGCTTATTTTTGTGAATATTACATGTGGATATGTTTCATAAATTCTTTAGATAGAAATTGCATGTTATAGGATTTAGAATTTTTCTTTTGACACTTATTTATTTTAAAAATGTTATGTACATATTTTATGTATTTTTCATACTTAATTTTGAATGTTCTCTCTTTGCCTTCATTTTTTTTATTTGCATGCATTTAAAAAATTCTATTAAATAACTAATAATGATTAGTAGAGACTGGGGACTCTGCTGGGGACTAGTTTCCAAAATCAAATAAGAGGGTTAGACTTGAAAATATCATTAGTTCTTAGTATGAATTTTTCATTTGCATTTTCGCATGCATATGCATTGTTCTTCAACCCCCTGCCTGGTCGACCCGATGCCCTGAACGTTAATTCGTTTCGAAAATTGTTAGGAAGACGGTCAACCCTTGCTGACTGTATGCTATCATAAGTGCAGTAAAAGAGTTTGGACATACTGTTTAACCATGTCTTGCACCACTCCAGGCATGGGAGGTATATACCCAGCTCTATTCAAAAGCCTGTTCAAATTGACCAAAACTTGCCTTTCGCATATAGTAAACTTAGATCCCCCCCAATTAGGTGCTGCTAATGCTAGTAGGATTACGTATTTTTCTTTATTGAATGTTTTGATTGTATATTGTTAGGATTGCTTGTTCGGATTAGATTAGTTCTTTCACCGGGTTCGGCTCGAATTCTTTGTTATCCTTTGATTAGATTAGTTTTTCGCCTTCGGGTTCTTACCTGGGTTTCGATCTTCACCGTGATCGGTTTTTCACACCATAGTTTTCTTCCTGGGGTCATGCCCGTGTTTCGTTTTAACATCTCGAGGGTAGTTTCTCCTCCTTTCGGGTTCTTCTCGGCTTGCTAATTCTATACCCCGTTTTGTCTAGGCTTGCTTTCTTTAAATCCTTTTCTTTCGACCTATGTGAGAAAGTTTTATTTTTCTACTGTTATGTTGCCATTTTTCCTTTAAGAATCATAGGTCAAACCAGTCTCTTGAGGATTAGAATAGTCTCATTGCCGAAACGCCGTCCGCTTAGACAAAACCTTTCCTTTAGAATTTGGTTGACCTATCCCCTTTGGTCCTCATCTGGGGATTTTAGATGTTTAGTTGTTAGGCTGCTGGTATGAGCCCGACAGTGGCATTATTTCAGTTTCAAACTATTTTAGGTATTTGAGATATTTGCTGTCAGTTGTCCGAATTCTTCTGGAAAATATCTGAGATCGGTTATACTGCTTGTGGGATTAGATTTTTTCGTGGGTTACCATTGATCCAGAACGAGTACAGTTGACACAAGTTTGGGTAAGATCAGAATTGGGCAGACCTCGTAGAGTATTTGAATCGAGCAACATGGCCGAGAATAAAGTTAATCTGACAGCCCTTATGAGGGTTATTACCGAGATACAGCGGGCCATGGAGCAGCAGACCTAGGCCCAAAATCAGTGCCAGGTGCAGATGCAAGCAATTCAGGCCCGTATACTCGGTGTGAATGGACAACCAGACAATACGAACGAGAATGATGGAGAGTTTTTGAATGACAACCAAGGATCGGAGATACCACAAGTTGCTGTGCCACCTCGGGTTCCTCGCCCGATTGTGGTAGAAGAAGAAAATATTGCCCAATTTAGGGAATTCGCGCTGGCAGAAAAGATTGACCGAATGAAAAAGGCGTTGAGGAAGGAAAAAAGAGTAGTAGAATATATCATGGACGTAGGTGGTTTATGCTTGTTCTCAGATGCAAAGCTGCCCGAGAAGTTCAAGATGCCAGAAATGGAAAAGTTCGACGGTACTGGGGATCCTCGTATTCATTTAAGGATGTATGTGGGCACTCTCTCCCCCATGGGGATTGATAATCAACTTAAGGCCCAATTGTTTCATCGATCGCTTTTTGAAGCTGCGCAGAGGTGGTTTCTCTCTCTCGAAGTGGCCAACACTAGAACATGAGAGGATATTGCCACCGCCTTCATCAGTTAGTACAGCTACAACGTCCAGCTAGACGTCACTACTCGAGTGCTTGAAACAACCCAATAAGAGAGTCAGGAATCTTTCGTTGACTTCCTGACCCGTTGGAGGGGCAAACCTGCAAAAATGAAAAATAGGCCAATCGAGAAAGAGCAGGTGAGAATGGTGGTTAAGAACCTGCAGTCTCCATTAAAGCTCTACCTCATCACGCAACCAATTTCTACCTTTGAATAGTTGTTCGACGCTGGGGTGAAAATTGAGGACGCTATCCAATCTGGTGATATAGAGAAGACAGAATCCAGTCAAAAACCACCAAGAAAGACTTTTCCTACAACCAACCAAAACCAATCCGCAGCAACTAACCTCGTGCCCCGCTCAGGCGAGGTGAATCTTTTGAACGCTTCTTCTTCCACCCATCAAACAAGCAACTTTCAACAATCAGGTAATGGTCAGCAAACACAACAACAGCCGCGAAGAACTTGTACCCATCTCAACATCCTGTTATCCACTGCTTTGAACCGTCTGATAGAGAAAGGACTCATCAAGGTACTAGATCCCATGCTAGTGCCCGACCCGCTTCCTCCGAGATACAATGCCTCTTAATACTGCGCTTTCCACCAAGGCCACGGGCATCCGACTAACAAATGTATGAGACTCCGACATGAGATCCAAAATCTCATCGACAATAAGGTGATCCCTCCATCGTCCGTTGCTCCAAAATCAAATGTTACAACCAATCCTCTACCGAATCATGCCAAGCCATCTCGGGTAAATTGTGTGAATTTGGGACAATCTGAAGACCCAATTCAATTTATTTCTTCAGCACACCTACCGCGCCCGTTTGTTTCATCTATCGAGGATTCGACAAGTTGTTCATTCATGATGATTAGAGGCAGCCGAGACAGAATGGAAGAATGGAATGATAATTCCTGGGAACGGTATCGACCCATGATCCAAGTTTACCAACATGAGGAAGAGATGCACAACGAGGTGGATGATTGGCCGTTGGATTATCTAACTAAGCCTTATGGGTTTGGCCATGTACTCAATGGAATCACCTTTCCCCAACTTTTTGAGGAAGAGGTACACGTTGATGACATGCAATCCTATTGGTTGGTAAGGATTGTGTTGAAATCTGATGGGGCCGAGTGGACTGACTTTTGGGTCACTCAAGAAGAGCAGATAAATTTTATTGAGGAACACATTTAGGAGGAAGTTGACAACACATGGGCTATCAAAAATGACGAGGATAGAAGGGAAAGGGTAGCCGTTAGTGACCTAAATGATTTGTGGGCGTTTAAAAGCCCTCTGCACTTAAACGAAGTGAGACAGACAGATAATATCATGCCCGGCTTATGGGACCCCAAAGATGGCGTGGAGCACCTTATCCAAAGTGGAAGACATTTTAAGCCAGCTCAGTTAGAGAGAGGACAGTCGAGTGAAAAAGAAAAAGAGACAGAGCAAGAACAGGAGGATGATGCCGTATTAAGACAGTTGAAAAAGACACAGGCCAACATCAGTATCTGGGGCTTGTTGATGGATTCGCACAAGCACAGACAAGCTATTTTGAAAGTGTTAAATAAAGCCAGTGTCTTAATAGATGCAGCCCCGAGCAACTTATTGAATTTATTCTGCTAGCTGCCGAACCAAAAGTTATTTCCTTTTCTAATAAGGATTTGCCCGTTGAAGGAAAAAGTCACAACAAGCCACTCCACATCATTGTCAAGTGCCTGGAAAAATGGGTCCCAGTAGCCCTCATCGATAATGGGTCCGCCTTGAATGTTTGCCCATTGAGAACAGCCATTTGCTTGGGGATGTGGCTTGACCAATTTACTCCCTGCAATCAAGGGGTGCGGGCCTATGACAACACCAGAAGAGATGTACTGGGATTGGTGTCATTCCCCATTTTAGTGGGACCTTTGGAAACATCAGTCGAGTTTCACGTACTAGACATCCCAACTTCCTTCAATCTGCTGTTGGGCAGGCCGTGGCTACATGACCCGAATGTTCAGGCGATACCCTCTACCCTTCACCAAAAACTGAAATTGATAAAGAACGGGACAGTGTTGACCATCCATGGAGAGGACAGTATTTATCTCCTGAATGGAGGAGAGGGCACAACTCTGGTAAAAGTTCAGCACAGTGAAGACGACGTGCTGCTTAGTGGTTTTCAGTTTGATGAAGCTAGGGCTGTTCAGACACTAATGAATGAGGAAGAAAGGTATGTCAAACCACAAGCTTTAATGATGATGAGGAAAATATCTTTCTTCCCTGGCATGGGATTGGGGCATAAACAGCAAGGTACCCCGGAACCCATTTGGGTTTTGCCCACTTCACATCGTTTTGGTCTACGATATAAACCAATAGAGGAAGATCTAGAAGGGCCTAGAAGGAGGCAAAAGGCCAATTATTCCGGGACACTCAATGGATACTTCATCGAGGAAGGGGAAGACTTCTCGTATTGCGGCTTTCCCAAGCCTTGGATCGACGAGGAGATTAATCAAAAGTTGCCAGGGTTGGAGATCTTCTTCAGCCATTAGTTGTCTGACATGGAAGAGGAAGAGACAGTAGAAGAGAAAGAGAACGAAAGAAGGTTTAGGAAGAGGATTGGGCTGACAAGCTTGATGGTGCTGACCAGGGAATGTTGTTCAAAGAGAAGATAACTCGGCTTTGTATAACTGATCAGAACTGCCACATGATGGGTTTCAGCGCACCGGCCGATTGTACCCAGCTCATTGTTGACGCAGCCACAAAAGAAGTAAAGAACTAGACCGTCGAGTCTAATGATGTGCACATTGTCTATCCCGAGTCTAGGATCGAGTCTGAGTCTGTAATCGAGGGCACATCTGTTGGTGCTCCCCTCTCTTCTTTTTCTATCGAGTTTGTAATCCCCGCTATTTTTAATGAAATGAATAAAATTTTCAGTTACTCTGTTTTGTTTAATTTATTTCATACACTGTCTGACGATTTTGAATTCAACGGGAATATCCCTGAAGAAATAAAACTTTTAATAAAAAGTAAAAAAAAATGCATGCCCAACCAATAATTGAAGAAGCTTTGTTAATAAATTTGGATAATGAAATCAACCCGCAAAATGTTCAAATTGGTTCTTCTTTATTCTTAACCGAACAAGAACAATTAATAACTTTATTAAAAGAATTCAAAGATGTGTTTACATGGTCTTATGGGGATGTGCCCAGAATAGATCCCGATATCATCCAGCACCATATCCCTCTATACCCCGATGCTAAACCGGTCAAACAAAAATTAAGACGCATCCAACCATAATGGGATCTGAAAATCAAGAAAAAGTTGCCAAAGAGATCAACGCTGGATTCTTAACGATAACTGAGTATCCGAAGTGGGTAGCTAAAATAGTGCCAGTTTTAAAGAAGGAAGGTCGTATCTGGGTCTGCGTAGATTTTTGGAATCTCAACAAGGCTAGCCCAAAAGATGATTTCCCGTTGCCACACATCGACGTCGTGGTGGACAGTACAGCGGGGCATGCCTTGCTACCATTCATGGACGGTTTTTTCGGGTACAACCAGATTCTGATGGGTCCCGAAGATAGAGAAAAGACGACATTCACCATGCCTTGGGGCACCTATTGTTATCATGTGATGCTATTCGGTCTAAAAAATGCAGGGGCAACCTATCAAAGGGCTACCACTACTTTACTATATGACATGATACACAAGGAGGTCGAAGTGTACGTGGATGATATGATAGTCAAGTCTAAGGATCGGGATGGCCACATCATAGCACTACGAAAGTTCTTTGAAAGAATTCTAAAGTACAGGATGCGGCTTAACCTGCAAAAGTGTGCCTTCGGAGTCACTGTCGGAAAGATGCTAGGATTCATGATCACTCAAAGAGGCATTGAAGTCAATCCTTCAAAGATTAAGGCAATCTTGGGCATGCCTCCTTTGAGGACCGAACGCGAAGTTAGGGGCTTTCTGGGAAAGATTCAATTCATCAGCCGATTCATCGCAAAATTGAATACTACCTACGAGCTGCTCTTCCATCTCCTGAAGAAAGGAATTGAATTTGAATGGGATCACAAATGTCAAGACGCCTTTGATGCCGTATGTCAATATCTGCAAAATTTACATGTTATAGCTCCTCCCGAACCTGATGGGCCACTGATCCTCTATTTGTCAGTGACCAATTCAGCTATGGGATGTATGTTGGCACAAAAATGTGAAATCGGAGTAGAAAAGGTTATCTATTACTAAAGCAAGAAGATGACCGGGTCAAAAATACGGTACACGCCATTGGAGAAGACATGCTGGGCCTTGGTTTGGGCTTTCCAAAAACTAAGACATTACATGCTGTCTTTCATAGTGAACATCATCTCTCGGATGGACCCATTGAAGTATCTGTTTGAAAAGCCAGCACTGCAGGAAGGCTGGCCTGATGTTACTATTACTATCTGAATTTGATCTTCGGTACGTCATGCGGAAGTCAGTCAAGTGCAGAGCAGTGGCAGAATTCCTGGCCGACCAACCAGTAGAAGGAGGTGAGGACACAGAGTTCCACTTTCCTGACGAATAATTGAGGAAAGTGGGGGATGAAAAGTGGACTCTTTATTTTGTTGGCGCATCCAATCAATACGACTATGGAATAGGAGTCCTCCTTGTCACTCCCGATGAATCACACGTTCTGTTGTCCCTAAAGCTCAACTTTGAAGTTCCCAACAATCAGGCCGAGTACGAAGCATGCTTAGCCAGATTGGAGGCAGCCTTAGAACTAAGGACAAGGAAGCTAGAAGTCATCAGGGATTCAGTACTAGTGGTTTCACAAGCTAGAGGAGAATGGACGATCAGGGACGTGACATTGATTCTCTACCATCAAGAGTTAGAAAAGCTAATACCATGCTTTGAATTGTGATCTTCACCCATGTGCCGAGACTGCAGAATAAGTTCACCGACGCACTAGCCACCCTAGCATCCATGATTGACATACTACGTGGAGTGCGGATGAGACCTCCGATAATAGAGCAGAAAAGAAAGTCGACATACGAGATGACCGCTGCTATTGAAGAAAGCACTGACGGACTTCCTTGGTACTTTGACATTCAAAACTTCATAGAGAAAGGAGAATATCCCAAGTTTGCTAATAAAAAGGACAAATGGGTGATACGACGACTATCTGCGCAGCTTGTCATTTGGGGTGGTAAACTGTACAAACGAGGACATTTTGGGGTCAACAAGCTGTGTGTAAACACTGAAGAGGGCCAAGAGCTGATGAAGGAAATACGTGCCGGAGTCTGTGGGCTGCACATTACTGGTAATATGTTAGCCAAGAAGATCCTACAACAAGGATACTTTTGGATAACAATGAAGACAGATTGTATACAGTTCATGCGAAGGTGCCATAAGTGCCAGATTTATGCAAACCTCTTGCATGTTCCCATGTCTCAGCTGTACAACCTGACGTCACCATGGCCATTTTTAGTATGGAGCATCGATGTGATTGGCATAGTAACACCGAAGGCATCCAATGAACATGAGTTTATCTTAGTAGCCATTAATTATTTCACTAAGTGGGTGGAAGCAGCTTCTTACTCGATATTGAAGGCCTCTCATGTCGTTAAGTTTATCAAGAAAAATATCAACTGCCGATATGGAGTTCCCCACGAAGTTATCTCGGATAATGGCTTACATTTTCAAGGAGAGATTTTAGATCTTTTCGAGGAATACCGGATAGTGGCTCATAAGTCCTCGCTATATGGGCCACAAACCAATGGAGTAGTCGAAGCAGCAAACAAGAACATCAAGAAAATTCTGCAAAAGACAATCAACTCACATAAAGATTTGCCAGAACATCTACCATTTGCATTCTGGGGATACCGAACGTCAATCCAAACTTCAACTGGGACTACGCCATACTCTTTAGTGTATGGGATGGAAGCTGTTCTTCCCATTGTGGTGGAAATCCCTTCACTAAGAGTGATGGCCGAAGCATGTATTTCAGAAGCAAAATGGCAGATGAACTAAATGGAGGAGTTGCTTTTGCTTGATGAAAGAAGACTACAAGCCCTATTTCATGTACAAGGTTACCAAAGGAGGATAGCTCGGGCATTCAATAAGAAGGTCAAGACCATTTCTTATCAAAACCATCTTGACCAGTGGTGCAATCATTGTCATGGATCTGGATGGCAATGTATTCTCCACCCCAATAAATATTGATCAGCTTAAAAAGTACTATCCTTGAGGTAGAAATAAAGATAAAATAAAAGCTCGCCGAGTTAAAAATTGAAAAGGCGGCTCGAGTAAAAATTAGAGCAGCCCGCAAGGCTAAAAATCCAAAAAGGCGACCTTGGCAAAAGTCAGGGCACTACAAAAGAAGAGTATTAATACCCGAGTGAAAATTGAGCCCGAACTACGTTATGGCCTGATTCCATCTTTTTGGGATACGTAGGTGTTGGAATTTGTGAATTCATTGGCCATTAAATTTCAAGATTCAATAGCAGAATTCAATTGCAATTAAATTAGTCATTCAATTAGCAATTGAATCTTGAAAATTAATACCATTCATGGCTATTGATTTTCTTGTAACCCCCATCCATGATGGAAGGCTTATATATACTGTCATCTTATTCAGAGGAAGAGGAAGCGGAGAACAGAGAAAAAAAAGAAGAAGACAGTAGAGGTGAGAACGGAGAGATATAACTTAGATTATAGTGCAAGCTGTAAGAGAGAGAAAGACAGATGGAGTACGTTCGTAGCCGATCCTTGGTGGTATTCCAACGATCGTGTAGCCATTTTATCCTGGGAGAGTAGCGCCGGTGGAAAACCTACAACACCCTCAGTAGGCGGTAAATCATTCTTAAGGAAACTGCAATTGCAGGACTCGATTTGCAAATTCTATTCCTGTTATTTATGTGATTTTATTTTCCTGTAATTTTATATTATTGTAATTATTGAAAGTTAATAAAGATATATTTGCTGGATCACTTAGTATGTATATATTTTTTGTGTTGGATTGCCTCCCAACAGTAGGAAGCTTCTTTCAAGAAGTCCAGTCACATTCTTTGTTTTTAACCATTTTTGAATCTGAATAAGACCAATGCAAACTCATTTTTGAATTTTGGATAATAAAGTCATTTAAGCTTTGGATAAAATTGAACCCTCTTCAACATGAAGTGGGAGTTTTTTACTACTTTAATTAGAGCTACAAAGTTTTGAAATAAAAGAGAGGGCACACAAGTCCCACACTCTACAAATAAAATAAAAAAAAAGATGTGAAGTTTTCAAAACAAAGAAGAGATCCTCAAATTCTTCTCCTCTTTGCTGTATGTTCCCCCTCTTCTCTATCTTTCTTCTCCCTGTCTTGCATTAGCCATGCCCTGTATTCAGCAGAAAGCTCAGGGTACTACAACTCCCGCATCTCCATCAATGAGCGCGAAGGCCAGGCACCCTGGTACAGTGTCAGAAATAGGGCCCGCAGTGCAAATGAAAACAAACGATCTTGAATGAGAGGGATGACCTGACTATGACCGAACTGCCGCATGATCCGACAGGGGTAGTAGAAAGAAGTCTGACATAGACCGACGAGAAGAACACTAGAATGATTCATGGTAGCCACAGTCATGGAATGAATCCGCCACTAGGGGCACTGCCAAGTGATATCCCGGCCCGTCAAAGAAGAAAGGTAATGTCGCTAGGCTGTTTCAGTAGTACATATCTGGTAATTGGGACGATACAAGAAGGCCGCAGCACTATGTCCGTCAGTAGCAGGTTTCTGTACAAGATTTACCTTCTCCATCAGCCAGATCTATAGTAAGAGTTGAAATAGTAAGAAAGGCATTGCAGTATGACAGAGAACCTGATACAAAGGAAGATGTTAAACTCACTTGGAAAAGTAAAGGGCTGCCAGCAAAGGCGGTGGTTTCACCATGATGAACAGCGTCCAAGCCCATCAATGTCTCGGCTAAAACAAGGGGTACAAAGTCCTTTCCCGTCCACATTTGGCCAGCAATGTCAACTAAGGCACAACTACCCCGCCTATCAGGAGGGACAAGGAGATAATGGGCAAGAAGGCAGAAGAAGAGTACATAGCGATGTCGCAACTAAAAGTCGAGATTGCTGAGGTCACCAGTAGAATGAAACCTCTCAATAAGCCATGGAATGTCAAGAAAGTCACCCGAGGTCAGACGGGTAGCCTACATTTTAGACAAATTGCAAAGTTGCATCAGCTACTGCCGAGCCGAGAGAAAAGGAGTAGGAACGACAACAAAACTCCGTGGAGACAAATCCAAGATGGCAGCGAACTCCTCCACAGTGGAGCATGATTCTTCAAAGCCAAATCGAAAGACGTGAGACTGCGGATCGCATAGTGGTGCAGCAACCATCAGTAAGGGTCTGTTAATCTTAACAGTCCTTAATGAGAAAAGGGCGTTAAGGCCAAATGGGGGAAAATTTAGACGCTCGATGTGGAAGAATGCCTCAATTCAGGAAGAAAGTGGGGTATCCATCTGAGAGTAAGCAACAGAAAAGGGAGCCTCTGGGGCTGTATTTATAAGGCAGGAAAAAGCGGGAAACCAAAAAAAATCGGCAAAAGACACACTCATTGTGGCGACCGCCACCTTGAAGCAAGCGGCCGCCAACTTGGAAAAGCACAGTATATTGACATCATCGCTTTAACCAGGCGACCGCCATGTTGAAGGTGGCGTCTGCCATGTTGAAGAGGAACCTGCTATGTTGATTGTGGCGGCTGCCGTGTTGGAATATGGTGGGTATAGTCAATTTGCAATTTCTTTGGCTTATGCAAAATGCTGACATTCACATTGTACATACAAGACAATTTGAGCAGTAAATAAGAGAGAACCACACAGCAGATGAGCATAAAGCAATAAAGTGGGACGAAGGCCCAAAATGCAATAACACTATATCAGAATATAAACTGAGGCACCCAGGCCCAATAAACAGTAGACTGGGGCACGCAGGCCCATGGATCAAGTAAATATATAAAAGTATGTCAACCAGCTGGGGCACGCAGGCCCATCAAAAGTAATGTGTTAGGAAATAAACAAAACAGGGGGGAGGGGAAGCTCTCTCAGGTATGCCTCGAGCGGACTCGGCAGGAAGGGCCGGCCTCCTCCGAACCATCGTCCTCGAAAAGTCTGTCAAAGTCATCCCCATCGTCACTGTCAAAGGAAGAAGGCATGACTTTGGATCGACTCCGAGCAGATGAGACAGATCCTATAGAGCAGGCCCGGGAAGATGCGCGGGATCCACGGCCTCGAGTAGGGACAAGAACCGGGATAGGAGCAAAAGCAGGTGGCAGAACGGCAGTAGCTATAGGAGGCTATCGAAAGAGACAAGAAAATAAGGAAACAACATAAGGGAAAGCTAAGAAATCAAAAAACAAGCACTCATCGACCGAGGAACAAAAGAAATCCCAACTGCACGCAGAGCAGCATCCTGCTGGCGGACAAGGGTCTACAGGCCGCTCATCACCACCATGATACCGTCCAGCTAAGCTTGATACGTCTGTGGAAAAATAATACAAAAGTGAGCAGTCTACGAATAAAGGAAATACAGAAAAGGAGGTAACGTAAAAGAACAAACCTATGCATGTGCTGGCTGGAACTCTGGCGCTGGAGGAACCGAGATAGGAATATCGAAAGGATACCCATCCACGAAGGAAGATACGGTCCAGGGTATCTCGACACTCCCAGCCCTAGCCCCACCAGCCGGACCAGCATTAGCAGCACCAGCACCAGCAGCCTCCGGAGCCGGTCACCTCCTCCTTGCACCAGGGGCGGCCGGACCAAGACCTAGAGGACCCATCAGGTGTGCCCGGGCCCAGGCTGCATAATCCCCCTCCGCCACCAGTAGCTCCAAAGCTGGGGTCCCTACCGTCTCCAGCAACACGTCAACAGAGCCTAGATGATTAGTCTGGCGTAAACGAACTGGAGGGACAACTGGTATCCTGAAGTGATCAAGGCTGAGCGACTGGCGAACCACTCACTCGCCAAGATAGTTCTCCCTACCAAATGGGCCCTCCAGCAGGATCCGTCTGGAAGCGATATCCCGGCTGCGCATCAAATCTGCGCTGGCCCAATCCTCCACTCCCCTCCAGACATCCCAGTGGACCTGTAGTGATTCAAAATATAGTATAGTGCACAACGAATAATCAGTATGCAGCACAGTAATCAATATGCAGTACAGTGCAGTGAATAAAAATAGTAATCGGTGTACAGTGCAGCGATCAATATACAGTACAGAGAATAGCACAATAAACCGTAAAAATGATACCTGCTCGGGAGTCAGTCGATCCAATGAGACCCGAAATCGATCAATGTTCTTTCCCCCAGCCTTCTTCCCCTTCAGCCCGAGAAACTCATAAATCCACAGCTGCAAAGAAAAGATGTCAGTCAACAGAAAACGCATAGCGGCAAATAAAGAAAGGAACAGATAAATGAGAAAAAAACTAAATCATACCTCCCAAACGCTCCAGTATCCCCCCATGCTGAGCTCCTGACCGAACCGGGTCAATATCTGCATGAATCTATAGAGGGTGGCAAGACCAGCTCCTCCCCAATCGAATGAAGCAACCCGATCCAAATGAGCAAGAGCACCAAGGTAATGCAAATGAATAGTATTCTCCTTGTTCGAAAACAAGGAGGCACCAAACATATACATCAAAAAACCCCGGGCAACCCACTCGAAGTGGCGGGGCTCAAAGCAGTGGAAATGACGAAAGCGCTCAAAGAACCAAGTGTATCGGACCCGATCCCTGTCTATCTGTGCAGGGATGGCTTCGAGGAAATACTACAACGCATCGACAGACCGAGGTAGGAATGGATCAAAAGGAATGGGCGCCTCACCAACCCGGATGCCGGTAATTAGAGCAAAATCTAGAGGTGTCAGAGTAGCCTCAAATGTGGTAAAGTGGAAAGTGTTGGTGGTAGCCCACCACCGCTCAGCTAGGGCTGTCAGCCAGACTCTGTCATTACTCGTTCTACCCAACAGGGGTATGAATCGAGTAAAATCAGAAGCGTCAATAATGGCCCGACTGGAAGCAGGGAGGGCATCATACCACTCCAACACCTCCCCGGAGGCAGATCTCCTGAAACCTCTGACATAGTGACCAGCCTATAAAGAGAAGACAGATAGAGAATATATCAACAACAGATCAAGTAGGCAAAATGTAGAAAGAAGACAGATAGAGAATATATCAACAACAGATCAAGTAGACAAAATGTAGAAAGATATCTGAAGGCCAGGCCCTAGGAAACTAGGCACCCTAACCCTTGCTTCGTGTGTAAGTGACGACCCTTCGATTTCTTCCAAGCTCTAGGAAACTAGGCACCCTAACCCTAAGTTCGTGTGTAAGTGACGACCCTTCGATTTTTTTCAAGCCCTAAGAAACTAGGCACCCTAACCCTAGGTTCATGTGTAAGTGACGACCATTCAGTTTCTTTCAAGCCCTAGAAAATTAGGCACCCTAACCCTGGGTTCTTGTGTAAGTGACGACCCTTTGATTTCTTTCAAGCCCTACGAAACTAGGTACCATAACCCTAGGTTCGTGTGTAAGTGACGACCCTTTGATTTCTTTCAAGCCCTAGGAAACTTTGCACCCTAAACCTAAGTTCGTGTGTAAGTGACGATCATTCGGTTTCTTTCAAGCCATAGAAAACTAGGCACCCTGGCCCAAGTTCCGTGTCCTAGTTAAAAGCTAGAAACCCTAAGCCCTAGCACGTCAGGCAAAACCTCTATGATCTCGTGTTAAACAAATAAATAAATAAATAAGAAACAAAAAATTAAAAAAATTCTCAAAATTTCTACGATTTTCAAACATTTTCTAAAAATTTTCCCTCTAAATCCTAAGTTTTTTCTAACATTTTCTAAAAAAATTTCCTCAAAATCCTAGGTTTTTCTAACGTTTTTTAAAAATTTTTCTCAAAATTTTTAGGATTTTCAAACATTTTTTAAAAATTTTCCCTCAAAATCCAAGGTTTTTCTAACGTTTTCTAAAAATTGTTCTCAAAATTTCTAGGATTCTCTAATATTTTCCAAAAATTTTCCCTCAAAATCCTAGGTTTTTTTTCTAAACATCTTAAAATTTTCTGAAAATTCCTAGAATTTTCTAAATTTTTTGAAATCCTAGGATTTTCTAACATTTTCTAAAAATTTTCTTCAAAATTTCGAGAATTTTTTGAAAATTTTCTCCCGAAATTTCTATGATATTTCAAAAAATAACAGGATTTTCTAAGTTTTTGGGACTTTTGAAAATTTTAATTTTCTAAGACTTTTTGAAAAATGTCATTTAAACTTCTAGAGTCAGTGATAAATTTGCCTTGAATTTTAGAAATTTTTGATAAAATTGCCTCTAAATTTAGAATTTTTGGATAAAAATTACCTTTTTAAATTTTTATACCCCAAAAATAACAAATTGTGTTTCCAAAAAAAAGTAAATAATAATAATAATAAAACCAAGCTTTTTTACTAAAATAATTGCCCATTCCTTTGTTTGTTCAAACCCTAATTGCCCATATTGTTTTAATCTCCGTTGCATAGGTACCAAAACTAATATCAAATCACATCAAATCATCATCCACATCCTCAAAACCATTCAAAACATCAAAATAAATCATCAATCATCATCATCATGGGGGTCCTATGCATGCGTCTATGTTTGAGATATAAACATACTTTGGTATTAAAATAATAAGGATAGAGAGTGTACCGAAGGTCGCTGACGAGAAATGTGATGGTTGGGCTCCCGCAGTAACACGTCAACAGCAATGGAATCCGTAGGTGGATCGTAGCGTCTCATCCCACGGGATACTCTGCGATGAGGGACGGGATTGTAGGTACGTGGATCAAAAGGTGTTGGGTGACCCTCTCCAGCGTCTGGATCTAGAAAGTCGACCATCGCAACCTCTGCAGCAGCATCAGTAGCCGCCTGAGTCTCAGCGGCTGCCCGTGCCTCCTCCTCGGCTGCCTAGCAAGAAGCACACTATGCCTCGTGCAAAAGAGCATCCATCGCGATGCTAGGCTACGCAGCAGTAACATCGCTGGCGGGCTGACTAGTAGTCGTATCCCTAAGTGCCCACATAGCGGAACTCTCGGCAGCAGCAGGACCCTGCCGTGCCCCTAAGTCATCGTCCCCTTAGCCCTGGCCCACCATGAAATGGAACGGGATCACAAAGAGAATGGTAAACATCCTGCGAAGGAAGCAAGAAAGAGCGAAAGAGATTGTGGAAACAAGAAAGAGCGAGAAAGAGTTTGAGAGTGTTTGGGAGGCTAGAGAGATAGTAAGGATGTGAGAAATGAACCCACCCCACGCGCCTCAAGGACCCTTATACGCGTTTGGAAGTGGCGGCTGCCAACTTTGATTATGGCATCCGCCAGGTTCGTAAAAAGTCACATGGCGTACGCCATGTTGAAAGGACTTTAACCCAACGGCCGCCAAGTTCGAAGGGTTTGGAGGCGGCGGCCGCTATGTCAAAAGGAATACGATGCCTGTCAACGGTCATTTCAGTCACTGTGGATGTTTTAGGGCTGTTTGGGGCTTTTGATGTATACTTTCATTTATTTTATTGTTTGCATGCATTTTATTTTCTATTTATGTGTTTATTTAGATTATTTTCTCTAGCAATAATAATTTTGAAAAAAATAATTTTATTTTCTTATTGTATGTTCTTATGCATATTAACTTCGTATAAATTATTTTGTATGCATTTTCGAAAATATTTTGTTAGCAAATATAAAGTTTCAAACCTTGTTTCTTTAAATCCTGCTACCCCATCTTTTTGCAGTTACTCCTTCCCGATAAATTTAATTGTAAGCCTTAACTCGGCTTTAATTATTTTTACCTCGTGCCTCAATTTGTAAGTCTTAAATTGACCTATCAATTTGCGATCTTTCTTGCCGATAAATCAAAAAGTTTTAGCCGTGGCTTGGCTTCCGTTCATTTTAAATCTCGTTTCCAATAAACCTAATTCTAAAGTCCTGCATTCTTAGATCTTGACTTAACATTTGACGCCTGACTCGTCGGTCCTTCTCATGACCATAAATTGACTCGTCGGTTCTCCTTATGACCCTAAACTGACTCATCGGTCCTCCTCACGACCCTAAGCTGACTCGTCAGTTCTTCTCATGATCATAAACTGACTCGTCGGTTCTTCTCACGACCATAAACTGACTCGTCGGACCTCCTCATGACCCTAAACTGACTCGTCGGTCCTCCTCATGGCCATAAACTAACTCGTCGTCCTCTTCATGACCCTAAACTGACTCGTCGGTCCTCCTCATGACCCTAAACTAACTCGTTGGTCCCCCTCATGACTTGAAACTGACTCGTGTTTGCATTACACTCTACCCATCTGCATCATGTTAGCATTTTATTCAGCATCTGCATCATGTTTCTTATCTTGCATCCTTGCATTTTGCTTCAGGAACTACGTTTTGGTCTAATTCCTAACAAAGGGGTACATAGGCAACTCGATAAAATTCGAGTACGACTAACATCATATGCATACTTGTGTGCTTGTGGCCTAAGATTGATAGCTCAGTCAAATGGTTGCTGTCTCTGAGTCTTTGATATGACCTACATCACGTATTGCTTTGCAAATCATATCAAAGAGGGGCAACTGTAGATACCCCAATTTGACCCCGCCTAATCTTGAGCGAATCCGATGATGAAAATAGGTAGAATAGTGTCTCAGTGCGATCCTCAAAAAGTGATTCAAGCTCGGTATTTGAACCCAAACATCAAAAACCTTCAAACTAATGAAATTGTACCAAACCATCGATAACTTGTTGCCCAAGTCATTGCCAGAAGTGGCGCCCGCCATATTCATTATGGCGGCCATCAATAGACCCTCTTGGAAACCCTAACCAAAAGTGGCGGCCGCCAACTCCAATATGGCGACCGCCAACTCACATTATGGCGGTCGCCAATAGAACTTTGTGGAACCTTTTCCAACCTAGCGGCCGCCAACTTTCAGTGTGGCGGCCTCCAACTCCAAATGGCTTGGCATATCTTAAAATGTGGCAGCATTTCATTGGTTGAAAAATTCTATAAATACCGTATCCCAGCATACGTTTTAAGTATGCATTTTGAGTAAGAGAGACTGTCGATACATCGAGCGATCCCTAGCCCCGATGCCAAACTCCTGTCGAGATATCAAGATCCGAGCCTTCTAGCGCCTACATTGCAACCCTAGCTTGGATTTCCACCCGAGGATTGGTACGCCGAGGCACAATCCACAACTTGAGAATTCTTCGGCAATTAGGTAACTTGTTTAGATCCTTAGTCTTTCTAACTCAATTTTCTCTCTTTTGGAGTGAACGGGTTACTTTAATTGTTCTATCTCTATTGTTTCTTTTATTGTTTATAATTATTTCATTCAAGCTCAAGTTCAATTTTTTTAGCTTATTTAGTTTATTTGTCTTAGTTCTTTACTTATCTACATTAAACTTACTAAATCATTAAATAGTGTTAATATTCTTTAACAATTACAATTTAATAGTGTTGTTAATTATTATAATAATACACCTACATTTATGCGAATGTGGTAATTAATACTATATTTCACATTTAAGTTAAATAGTTATTTTTAATTCTTTTTGTTTTGCTAGTATTAGTTTAATTTTTTTATTAGCATTTATTCTAAATTTTCTTTACTTTTCTTGTTATGTTGATTTAGTGTTCTAATATACTTTTTCTTTTTCTTCATTTTAGTTAGTCTAATTTCTTTTACTAAGCACTTTATTTTATTTTTTTTCTCTTGTAATTCTAATTTGATGCGTTGTTTTATTTTTTTTCTAGCCTGGTATTATTTTTCTAACTTTTTCTCTCTATAATAGTGTAATTTTCTTTCATAGGATTCATTTTATTTTATTTTTCTTGCTTTATTATTAACATTATTCTACTCATAATGTAGCATTTTAATCTCTTTATTAAATATAATTTTCTTATAAAGTTTCATTTAGCACTTATTTTCTCTTAATATTAGTATTTATTTTCTTTTAAAACTCTATTTTTTTTTTTCTAATTTTATTATTGTTCATTCCATTAAACCTAAAAAATTACAAAAGACTTTTAAACTAATTTTCATCTTTAAATGACATTATAATTTTCTCGTTTAATAAAATTAAAACTCTTTTATTTGTTTCATTTATTTTATTTTATTTTTCTTTTATTTTCTTTACAAGTATATAATATGAATAAGTTAAGTTTTCTTTATTAATAACTTTTTCAAAACCTTCTTTTACTAAGATAAATTTTCCTTCTATAATGTTTTCCTTTCTTTTTCATTTTGTTAAAATCCAAAAATCATAAAAATGGATAAAAAAATATTAATAATTAAATTTTCTTCTTTTTTAATAGCTTAATAACATCTTCTGCCATTTTCATTTTAGTATGTTTTTCTTTTTCTTTATTTTTCTTTAAACTTTCAAAATTCTCTTTGGTATAAAACTCTCATAAGCTTTCTTTTAGCATATAATTCTCATGCATCTTTTTACATTTAATTTTTGTCTTTAATGTTAATTTAGTTTATTTTTCATTATGTATATTTTTTGCTATTCTCTTTAAATATATGTTTAGACTTGTTTAGTCTGTTTTGGTAGAAAATTCATATTTAGATAGTTTTGGTAATTTCTAGAATGCTTTTATTAATTTATGCAAATCATGATACTTAGCTTATTTTTGTGAATATTGCTTGTGGATATATTTCGTGAATCCTTTAGATATAAATTGCATGTTATAGGACTTATGATTTTTCTTTTGACACATATTTGTTTTGAAATGTTATGTACATATTTTATGTATTTTTTATACTTGATTTTGAATGTTCTCTCTTTGTCTCCATTTTCTTTATTTGCATACATTTGAGAAATTCGATTAAATAACCAATGATGATTAGTAGAGGCCAACCTTTTGGTTGAGCGAACGGGGTGCCTAACACCTTTCCCGATTCGTACCCTAACCCCCGAATCATTTTTCTCTAGTCAACGTTTTCGAAAGATCAGTGGCCATTTTTTTTGTTTTTCTTAGTTTTTCTCAAAAACTAAGTGGCGACTTCATTTTTGATAAAAAGGAGTTTTTCAAAATTTAATTTTCATGGTGTTTAAAATATTTTCTAAAATATCTTTAACTTTCTTATTTTTGACCCCCAAATCCCAAAGCCACGGTATTTTCTGGCGACTCTGTTGGCGACTGGTTTCTAAAATTAAATAAGAGGGCTATATTTGAAAACATCATTGGTTCTTAGTATGAATTTCTCATTTGTATTTTCGGATGCATATGCATTGTTCTTCAACCTCCTGCCTGGTCGACCCAATGCCCTGAACGCTAATCTATTTTGGAAATTGTTGGGAAGACGGGCAACCCTTACTGACTGTACGCTATTATAGGTGTAGTAAAATATTAGGTGTTGCTAACCCTAGTAGGATTAGGTATTTTTCTTTATTGGATGTTTTGATTGTATATTGTTAGGAATGTTTGTTCGGATTAGATTAGTTCTTTTCCCGGGTTCGGCCCGAATTCTCTATTACCCTTTGATTAGATTAGTTTTTCGCCTTTGGGTTCTTACTCGGGTTTCGATCTTCACCATGATCGGTTTTTCACACTATAGTTTTCTTCCTGGGGTCATGCCCGTGTTTCGTTTTAACATCTCTAGGGTTGTTTCTCCCCCTTTTGGGTTCTTCTCGGCTTGCTAATTCTATACCCCGTTTTGTCTAGGCCTGCTTTCTTCAAATTCTTTTCTTTCGACCTATGTGAGAAAGTTTTCTTTTTCTACCGTTGTGTTGCCAGTTTTCCTTTAAGAATGATAGGTCAAACCAGTCCCTTGAGGATTAAAATAGTCTCCTTGCCGAAATGCCATTCTCTTAGATAAAATCTTACCTCTAGAATTCGGTTAACCTATCCCCTTTGGTTCTCATCAGGGGTTTGCAGATGTTCAGTTGTTAGGATGCTGGTATGAGCCTGATAGGGGCATTATTTCAGTTTAATACTATTTTAGGTATTTGAGATATTTGCTGCCTATTATCTGAATTTTTCTAGAAAATATCTGAGACCAGTTATTTTGCTTGTGGGATTAGGTTTTTTCAAGGGTTACCATTGATTCGGAACGAGTACAGTTGACACGAGTTTGGGTAAGATTAGAATCAGGCAGACTTCGTAGAGTATCTGAATCGACCAATATGGCAGAGAATGAAGTTAATTTGGCAGCCCTTATGAGGGCTATTACCTAGATACAGCGGGTCGTGGAGCAGTAGACCCAAGCCCAAAATCAGTGCCAGGCGCAAATACAAGCAATTCAGGCCCGTATGCTCTGTGTGAATGGACAGCCAGACAATACGAATGAGAATGATAGAGATTTTTTAGATGACAACCAAGGACCGAAGATACCCCAAGTTGCTGTGCCACCTCAGGTTCCCCGCCCGATTGTGGTAGAAAAAGAAAATACTGCCCAATCTACAGAATTCGCGCTGGCAGAAAAGATTGACCGAATGGAAAAGGTGTTGAGGAAGGAAAAAGGAGTAGAAGAATATATGTTGGACGTAGGTGGTTTATGCTTGCTCCCAGATGCAAAGCTGCCCGAGAAGTTTAAGATGCCAGAAATGGAAAGGTTCGACAGTATTGGGGATCCTCATATTCATTTAAGGATGTATGTGGGCACTCTCTCCGCCATGAGGATTCATGATCAACTCAAGGCCCAATTGTTTCACGATCGCTTTCTGGAGCTGTGCAGAGATGGTTTCTCTCTCTTGAAGTAGCCAACACTAGAACATCAAAGGATATAGCCACCGCCTTCATCAGTTAGTACAGCTACAACATCCAGCTAGACGTCACTACTCGAGAACTTGAAATAACCCGATAAGAGAGTCGAGAATCTTTCGTTGACTTCCTGACCCGTTGGAGGGGCAAAGCCGTAAAAATGACAAAAAGGCCAATCGAGAAAGAGCAGGTGAGAATGGTGGTTAAGAATCTGCAGTCTCCATTAAAGCGCTACCTCATTACGCAGCTACTTTTCATCTCTGAATAGTTGTTTGACGCTGGGGTGCAAATTGAGGACGTTATCTAATCTGGTGATATCAAGAAGACAGAATCTAGTCAGAAACCACCAAGAAGGACTTTTCTCGTAACCAATCAAAATCAATCCGCAGCCACTAAGCTCGTGTTCTGCTCAGGCGAGGTAAACCTTTTGTACCCTTCTTCTTTCACTCATCAAACAAGCAACTTTCAACAATCAGGTAATGGTCAGCAAACACAACAACAGTCGCGAAAAACTTTTACCCCTCTCAACATCCTGTTATCCGCTGCTTTGATCCGTTTAATAGAGAAAGGACTCATCAAGGTACTAGATCTCATGCCAGTGCCCGACCTGCTTCCCCCAAGATACAATGCCTCTCAATACTGTGCCTTCAACCAAGGCCACGGGCATTCGACTGACAAATGTATGAGATTCTGACATGAGATCCAAAATCTCATCGATAATAAGGTGATCCCTCCACCGTCCGTTGCTCCAAAACCAAATGTTACAAACAATCCACTACCGAATTATGCCAAGCCATTTGGGGTAAATTGTGTGACTTTGGGACAATCTGAAGACCCGAGTTAGTTGATTTGTTCAGCACACCTACCGCGCCTGTCTGTTCCATCTATCAAGGATTCGACAAGTTGTTCATTCGTGATGATTAGAGGCAGTCGAGACCGAATGGAAGAATGAAACGATAATGCCTAGGAACGATATCGACCCATGATCCAAGTTTACCAACATGAGGAAGAGGAGCACAACGAGGTCGATGAATGGCCATTGGATTATCCAACTTGGACTTATGGGTTAGGTCATGTACTCGATGGTATCACAATTTCCTAACTTTTTAAGGAAGAGGTACACATTGATGACATGCAATCCTATTGGCTGGTAATGATTGTGTTGAAATTTGATGGGGCTGAGTGGGCTAACTTTTGGGCCACTCAAGAGCAAAAGATAGATTTTATTAAAGAAGACATTTAGGAGGAAATTGACAACACATGGGCTATCGAAGACGACGAGGAAAGAAGAAAAAGGGTAGTCGTTAGTGACCTAAATGATTTGTGGGCGTTTGAAAGCCCTCCGCACTTAAACAAAGTGAGACAGACTGATAATGTCATGCCCGGCTTATGGGACCCCAAAGATGGCGTGGAGCACCTTACCTGAAGTGGAAGATATTTTAAGCCAGCTCAGTTAGAAAGAGGACAACCGAGTAGAAAAGAGAAAGAGACATAGCAAGAACAAGAGGATGATGCCGTATTAAGACAGTTGAAAAAGACACAGGCCAACATCAGTATATGGGACTTGTTGATGGCTTTGCACAAGCACAGACAAGCTATTTTAAAAGTGTTGAATAAGGCTAGTGTCCCGACAGATGCAACCCCCAAGTAGCTTACTGGTCTTATTCTGCCAGCCACCAAACCAAAAGTCATTTCCTTTTCTGATAAGGATTTGCCCGCTGAAGGAAAAAGTCACAATAAGTCGCTCCACATCACTGTCAAGTGCCTGGAAAAATGGGTCCCAGTAACCCTCATCGATAATGGGTCTGCCTTGAATGTTTGCCCATTGAGAAAAGCCATCTGCTTAGGGATGAGGCCCGACCAATTTACTCCCTGCAATCAAGGGGTGCGGGCCTATGACAACACCAGAAGGGATGTATTGGGATTGGTATAATTCGCGGTTTCAGTGGGACCTTTGAAAACGTCAGTAGAGTTTCACGTACTAGACGTCCCGGCTTCCTTCAATCTGATGCTGGGCAGGCCGTGGCTACATGACCCGAATGTTCAGGCGGTACCCTCTACCCCTCACCAAAAACTAAAATTGATAAAGAACGGGACAGTGTTGACCATCCATGGAGAGGACAGTATTCATCCCCCGAAGGGAGGAGATGGCACAACTCTGCTAGAAGTTCAACACAGTGAAGACGACGTGTTGCTTAGTGGTTTTCAGTTGGATGAAGCTAGGGCTGTTCAGATACTAATGAATGAGGAAGAAAGGTATGTCAACCCACAAGCTTTAATGATGATGAGAAAAATGTCCTTCTTCCTTGGCATGGGATTGGGGCGTAAACAACAAGGTACCCCGGAACCCATTCAGGTTTTGCCCACTTCACATCGTTTTACTCAATGGATACTTCATCAAGGAAGGGGAAGGCTTCCCGTATTGCGCCTTTCCTGAACCATGGGTTGACGAGGAGATTAATCAAAAGTTGTCAGGATTGGAGATTTTCTTCAGCCATCAGTTGTCTGACACGGAAGAGGAAGAGACAGTAGAAGGGAAAGAGGAAGGAAAGAAGGTTCAGGAAGAGGATTAGGCTGACAAGCTTGATGGTGCTGACCTGGGAATGTTGTTCAAAGAGAAGATAACTCGGCTTTGTATAACTGATCAAAACTGCCACATGATGGGTTTCAGTGCACCGGCCGACTGTACCCAGCTCATTGTTGACGCAGCCACAAAGGAAGTGAAGAACTGGACCGCCGATTCTAATGATGTGCACATTGTCTATCCCGAGTCTAGGATCGAGTCTGAGTCTGTAATCGAGCGCACATCTGTTGGTGCTCCCCTCTCTTCTTTTGCTATAGAGTTTCTAATCCCCGCTGTTTTTAATGAAATAAACGAAATTTTCAGTTACTCTGCTTTGTTTGATTTATTTCATACACTTTCTAACGATTTTAAATTCAATGGGGATATCCCTGAAAAAATAAAACTTTGAATAAAAAGATAAGAAAAAATGCGTGCTTAACCAATAGTTGAAGAAGTTTTGTTAATAAATTTGGGTAATAAAACTAACCTGCAAAATGTTTAAATTGGTTCTTATTTATCCTTAGTCGAACAAGAACAATTAATAACTTTATTAAAAGAATTTAAAAATATATTTGCATAGTCTTATGAGTATATGCCCGAAATTGATCGCGATATCGTCCAACACCATTTCCCTCTATACCCCGATGCTAAACCGGTTAAACAAAAATTAAGACGCATCCGACCAAAATGGGCTCTGAAAATCAAAGAAGATGTTTCCAAACAGATCAACGCTGGATTCCTAATGGTAACTGAGTATCCAAAGTGGGTAGCTAATATAGTGCCTGTTTTAAAGGACAGTCATATCCAGGTCTGCGTAGATTTTTGGGATCTCAACAAGGCTAGGCCAAAAGATGATTTCCCTTTGCCACACATCGTCGTCTTTGTGGATAGTACAGCGGGGCATGCCTTGCTATCATTCATGGATGGTTTTTTCGAGTATAACCAGATTCTGATGGGTCCCGAAGACAGAGAAAATACGACATTCACCACGCCTTGGGGCACCTATTTTTATCGTGTAATGCCATTCGGTCTAAAGAATGCAAGGGACAATCTATCAAATGGCTGCTACTACTTTACTACATGACATGATACACAAGGAGGTCGAAGTGTACATGGATGATATGATAGTTAAGTCTAAGGATCGAGATGGCCACGTCATAGCACTGTGAAAGTTCTTTGAAAGAATTCGAAAGTACAGGATGCGGCTCAACCCGCAAAAGTGTGCCTTCAAAGTCACTGCCGGAAAGATGTTCAGATTCATGATCACTCAAAGAGGCATTGAATTCGATCCTTCAAAGATTAAGGCAATCTTGGACATGCCTCCTCCGAGGACCGAACTAGAAGTCATTGGCTTTTTGGGAAAGATTCAATTCATAAGCCGATTCATCGATAGATTGACTACTACCTGCGAGCCGCTCTTCCGTCTGCTGAAGAAATGAGTTGAATTTGAATGGGATCACAAATGTCAAGATGCCTTTGATGCCGTACGTCAATATCTACAAAATCCACCTGTTCTAGCTCCTTTCGAACCTGATAGGCCATTGATCCTCTATTTGTCAGTGACCAATTCAACTATGAGATATATGTTGGCACGAGAAGGTGAAATCGGAGTAGAAAATGCTGTCTATTACTTAAGAAAGAAGATGAACGGGTTAGAAATATGGTACACACCATTGGAGAAGACATGCTGGGCCTTAGTTTGGGATTTTTGAAAACTAAGATATTACATGCTGTCTTTCACAGTGAACATCATCTCTCGGATGGACCCATTGAAGTATCTGTTTGAAAAGCCAGCACTGACAAGAAGGCTGGCCCGATGTTTACAATTACTATCTGAATTTGATCTTCAGTACGATACCCAAAAGTCAGTCAAGTGCAGAGCAATGGCAGAATTCCTGCCCGACCAACCAATGAAAGGAGGTAAGGACACAAAGTTTCAACTTCCTGACGAACAATTGATGAAAGTCAAGGATGACAAGTGGACTCTATATTTTAATGGCGCTTCCAATCAATACGGCTATAGAATAGGAGTTCTCCTTGTCACTCTCGATGAATCACACGTTCTGTTGTCCCTAAAGCTCAACTTTGAAGTTCCCAACAATCAGGCCGAGTACGAAGCATGCTTAACCATATTGGAGGCAGCCTCAGAATTAGGGGCAAGGAAGCTAGAAGTCATCGGGGATTCAGCACTAGTGGTTTCACAAGCTAGAGGAGAATGGAAGGTCAGAGACGTGACATTGATTCTCTACCATCAGGAGCTAGAAAAGCTAATACCATGCTTTGAATTGGTGATCTTCACCCATATGCCGAGACTACAAAATAAGTTCGCTGACGCACTGGCCACCTTAGCATCCATGATTGACATACCACCCGGAGTGCGGATGAGACCTCTGATAATAGAGCAAAAAAGAAAGCAGGCATAGGAGATGATGGCTGCTATTGAAGAAAGCACTGATGGACTTCCATGATACTTTGACATTCAAAACTTCATAGAGAAAGGAGAATATCCCAAGTTTTCCAATAAAAAGGACAAACGGGAGATACGACGACTATCTGTGCAATTTGTCATTTGTGGTGGTAAACTCTACAAACGAGGACATTTTGGGGTCAACAAGCTGTGTGTAAACACTGAAGAGGGCCAAGAGCTGATGAAGGAGATACATGCCAGAGTCTATGGGCCACACATGAGTGGTAATATGTTAGCCAAGAAAATCCTACGACAAGGATACTTTTGGATAACAATGGAGACAGATTGTATACAGTTCGTGCAGAGGTGCCATAAGTGCCAGATTTTTGCGAACCTTATGCACGTTCCCCCGTCACAGCTGTACAACCTGACATCACCATGGCCATTTTCAGTATGGGGCATCGATGTGACTGCCAGAGTAACACCGAAGGCATCCAATGGACATGAGTTTATCTTAGTAGCCATTCATTATTTCACTAAGTGGGTGGAAGCAGCTTCTTACTCGATATTGAAGGCCTCTTATGTCGTTAAGTTTATCAAGAAAAATATCATCTGCTGGTACGGAGTTCCCCACGAAGTTATCTCGGATAATGGCTCACATTTTCAAGGAGAGGTTTTGGATCTTTTTGAAGAATAGTGGATAGTGGCTCATAAGTCCTGGCCATATCAGCTACAAACCAGTCAGACCAGCATTAGTAGCAGCAGGACCAGCATCAGCAGCTACAGCAGCACCAGCACCAGCAGGCTTTAGAGCCGGTCCCCTCCTCCTACCACCAAGGGCAGCCGGGCCAAGACCTAGAGGACCCATCAGGTGTGCCCAGGCCCAGGCTACATAATCCTCCTCCGCCAGTAGTAGCTCCGAAGCTGGGGTCCCCACCGTCTCCAGCAACACGTCAATAGGGCCTAGATGATCAGTCTGGCGCATACAAACTGGAGGGACCACTGGTATCCTGAAGTGATCAAGGCTGAGCGACTGGCGAACCACTCGCTCGCCAAGATAGTACTCCCTACCAAATAGGCCCTCAAGCAAGATTCACCTAGAAGCAATATCCCGGCTGTGCATCAAATCTGCGCCAGTCTGATCCTCCACTTCCCTCAAGACATCCTAGTGGACCTACAGTGATTCAAAATATAGTACAGTGCACAGCGAATAATCAGTATGCACCATAGTAATCAGTATGTAGTACAATGCAGTGAGCAAAAATAGTGATCAGTATACAGTACAGAGAATAGCACAGTAAACTGTAAAAATGATACCTTCTCGGGAGTCAGCTGATCGAATTAGACCCAAAATCGATCGATGTTCATTCCCCAAGCCATCTTTCTCTTCAGCCCTCGGGACCACCAGGTTGCTCGGGGAATGACTAGAGGGTCTGCTGTAGAGTTCGCCAGGACATGAAACCCGAGGAACTTGTAAGTCCACAGCTGCAAAGAAAATATGTCAGTCAGCAGATAACGCATAACGGAAAATAAAGAAAGGAACAGATAAATGAGCAAAAAATTAAATCATACCTTCCAGACCCTCCAGTATCCCCCCATGCCGAGCTCCTGAGGGAACCGGATCAGTATCCGCATGAATCTGTAGAGGGCGGCAAGAGTAGCTCTTCCCCAGTCAAATGAATCAACCCGATCCAAACGAGCAAGAGCACCAAGGTAATGCAAATGAATGGTATTCTCCTTGTTCGAAAACAAGGAGGCACCAAACATATACATCAAAAAACACCGGGCAACCCACTCGAAGTGGCGGGGCTCAAAGCAGTGGAAATGACGAAAGCGCTCAAAGAACCAAGTGTATCGGACCCTGTCTCTGTCTATCTGTGCAGGGACGGCTCTGAGGAAATACTGCAATGCAACGGCAGACCGAGCTAGGAATGGATCAAAAGGAATGGGCGCCCCACCAACCCGGATGCCGGTAATTAGAGAAAAATCTAGAGGCGTCGTAGTAGCCTCGAAGGTGGTAAAGTGGAAAGTGTTGGTGGTATCCCACCACCGCTCAGCCAGGGCCGTCAGCCAGTTTCTGTCATTGCTCGTCCTACCCAACAGGGGTATGAATCGAGCAAAATCAGAGGCGTTAATAATGGCCCGGCTAGTTACAGGGAGGGCATCATACCACTCCAACACCTCCCCGGAGGCAGATACCCCAAAACTTCTGAAATAGTGACCAGCCTGTAAAGAGAAGACAGATAGAGAATATATCAAGAACAGATCAAGTAGGCAAAATGCAAAAAGATATCTAAAGGCCAAGCCTTAGGAAACTAGGCACCCTAACCCTAGGTTCGGGTGTAAGTGACGACCGTTCGATTTCTTTCAAGCCCTAAGAAACTAGGCACCTTAACTCTAGGTTCGTGTGTAAGTGACGACCCTTCGGTTTCTTTCAAGCGCTTGAAAACTAGGCACCCTAACTCTAGGTTCGTGTGTAAGTGACGACCCTTCGGTTTCTTCCAAGCCCTAAGAAACTAGACACCCTAACCCTAGATTCGTGTGTAAGTGACGACCCTTCAGTTTCTTTCAAGCCCTAGGAAGGCACCCTAACCCTTGCTTCGTGTGTAAGTGACGATCGACGATCCTTCGGTTTCTTTCGAGCCTTAGGAAACTACGCACCCTAACCCTAGGTTCGTGTGTAAGTGACGACCCTTCGATTTCTTCCAAGCCCTTGGAAACTAGGCAACCTAACTCTAGGTTCGTGTGTATGTGACGAGCCTTCGATTTCTTCCAAGCCCTAGGAAACTAGGTACCTTAACTCTAGATTCGTGTGTAAGTGACGACCCTTCGATTTCTTTCAACCCCTAGGAAACTAGGTACCCTAACCCTAGGTTCATGTGTAAGTGAAGACCCCTCGATTTCTTTTAAGTCCTAGAAAACGAGGCACCCTAACCCTAGATTCGTGTGTAAGTGACAATCTTTCGGTTTCTTCTGAACCCTAGGAAACTAGGCACCATAACCCTAGGATCGTGTGTAAGTGACGATCCTTCGATTTCTTTCAAACCGTAAGAAACTAGGCACCCTGACCCTAGGTCCGTATCTTAGTTAAAAGCTAGAAACCCTAAGTCCTGGCACGCCAGGCAAACCTCTATCATCTCGTGTTAAATAAAAAAATAAATAAATAAAATTTTTCAAAATTTCTAGGATTTTGTAACATTTTCTAAAAAATTTCCATCAAAAACCTAGGTTTTTTCGAACATTTTCTAAAAAATTTCTCTCAAAATCCTAGGTTTTTCTAACGTTTTCTAAAAAAATTTCCTCAAAATTTCTAGGATTTTCAAAAATTTTCTAAAAATTTTCCATCAA
The DNA here is from genome assembly GCA_034768845.1 of Heliamphora exappendiculata. Taxonomy (NCBI): domain Eukaryota; kingdom Viridiplantae; phylum Streptophyta; class Magnoliopsida; order Ericales; family Sarraceniaceae; genus Heliamphora; species Heliamphora exappendiculata. Next base: position 78,332 of record JAOTRH010226952.1, read on the forward strand.
AATCCTAGGCTTTTCGAACGTTTTTTAAAAGAATTTCTCAAAATTTCTAAGATTTTCTAACATTTTCTAAAAAATTTCCCTCAAAATCCTAGGTTTTTCTAACATTTTCCAAAAATGTTCCCTTAAGATTATAGGTTTTTACTAAACATCTTCTTAAAATTTTTTAAAAATTTCTAGAATTTTCTAAAATTTTCGAAATCCTAGAATTTTCTAACAATTTCTAAAAATGTTCCTTAAAATTTCTAAGATTTTTTAAAAATTTTCTCCCTAAATTTCTATGGTTTTTCAAAAATAACAGGATTTTCTAAGTTTTCTGAGACTTTTGAAAATTTTAATTCTCTAAGACTCTTTGAAAAATGTCCTTAAAACTTCTAGAGTCAGTGACAAATTTGCCTCGAACTTTAGAAATTTTTGACAAAATTGCCTCTAAATTTAGAATTTTTGGATAAAAATTACTCCTTTAAATTTTCATGCCCCAAAAATAACAAAATGTGCTTCCAAAAAAAAAGTAAATAACAATAATATTAAAACCAAGCTTTTTCACTAAAATAATTATCCATTTCTTTGTTTGTTCAAACCCTAGTTGTCCCTACTGTTTTATTCTTCATTGTGTAGGTACCTAAACTAAGACCAAATCCCATCAAATCATCATTCACATCATCAAAACCATTCAAAATAGCAAAATAAATCATCAATCATCATCATCATGGGGGTCCTATGCATGCGTCTATGTTTGAGATATAAACATGCTTTGGTATTAAAATAATAAGGATAGAGAGCGTACCGAAGGTCGCTGACGAGAAATGTGATGGTCGGGCTCTCGCAGTAACACGTCAACAGCAATGGAATCCGTAGGAGGATCGTAGCGTCTCATCCCACGGGATACTATGGGATTAGGGACTGGATCGTAGGTATGTGGATCAAAAGGTGCTGGGTGACCCTCTCCAGCGTCTGGATCTAGAAAGTCGGCCATCGCAGCCTCTACAGCAGCTTCAGCAGCCGCTTGAGCCTCAGCGGCTGCCCGTGCCGCCTCCTCGGCTGCCTGGCGAGAAGCACGCTCTGCCTCGTGCAAAAAAGCATCCATCACGGTGCTAGGCTGCCCAACAGTAACACCACTGGCGGGCTGACTAGTAATCGTATCCCTAAGTGCCCCCATAGCGGAACTCTCGGTAGCAGTAGGACCCTGCCGTGCCCCTAAGTCATCGTCCCCCTGGCCCGCCACGAAAAGGAACGGGATCACGAAGAGAAGGGTAAACATCCTGCGAATGAAGTAAGAAAGAGAGAAAGAGAGTGCAGAAACAAGAAAGAGCGAGAGAGAGTTTGAGAGTTTTTGGGAGGCTAGAGAGAGTAAGGATGTGAGAAATGAACCCACCCCGCGCGCCTCAAGGACCCTTATGCGCATTTGGAAGTGGCGGCCGCCAACTTTGATTATGGCGTCTGCCAGGTTTGTGAAAAGTCACATGGCATACGCCATGTTAAAAGGACTTGAACCCAACGGCCGCCAGATTCGAAGGGTTTGGAGGCGACGGCCGCTATGTCAGAAAGAGAACGACACCTGTCAACGGTCATTTCAATCACTATAGATGTTTTAGGGCTGTTTGGGGCTTTTGATGTATACTTTCATTTATTTTATTGTTTGCATGCATTTTATTTCCTATTTATGTGTTTATTTAGAATATTTTCTCTAGCAATAATAATTTTGAAAAAAATAATTTTATTTTCTTATTGTATGTTCTTATGCATATTAACTACATATAAATTATTTTGTAAGTATTTTCGAAAACATTTTGTTAGCAAATATAAAGTTTCAAACATTGTTTCTTTAAATCCTGCTACCCCATCTTTTTGCAGTTACTCATTCCTGATAAATTTAATTGTAATCCTTAATACAGATTTAATTATTTTTATCTCGCACTCAATTTGTAGCTCTTAAATTGACCTATCAATTTGCGATCTTTCTTCCTGATAAATAAAAAAGTTACAGTCGTGGCTTGGCTTCCGATTATTTTAAATCTTGTTTTCAATAAACCTAATTCTAAAATCCCGCATTCTCAAATCTTAACTTAACATTTGACGCCTGACTCATCGGTGCTCCTCACGACCCTAAACTGACTCCTCCTCACGACCCTAAACTTACTCGTCGGTCCTCTTTACGACCCTAAACTGACTCATCGATCCTCCTCGCGATCCTAAACTGACTCGTCGGTCCTCCTCATGATCATAAACTGACTCGTACGTCCTCCTCACGACCCTAAATTGACTCGTCAGTCCTCTTCATGATCATAAACTGACTCGTAGGTCCTCCTCACGACCCTAAACTGACTTGGCGGTCCTCCTCATTCCCATAAACTGACTCGTCAGTCCTCCTCATGACTTTAAACTGACTCGTGTTTGCATTACCCTCCACCTATCTGCATCATGTTAGCATTTTTTTCAGCATCTGCATCATGTTTCTTATCTTGCATCCTTGTATTTTGCCCTAAGAACTACGTTTTGGTCTGATCCCTAGCAAAGGAGGTATGTAGACAGCTCGATAAAAATTTGAGTATGACCAACATCATATGCATGCTTGTGTGTTTGTGGTCTAAGATTGACGGCTCGGTCAAATGGTTGTTGTCTATGGGTCTTTGATATAACCTGCTTCACGCGTTGCTATACAAGTTATATCAAAGAGGGGCCACTGTAGACACTCCAATTTGACCCCGCCTAATCTTAGGCAAATCCGATGATGAAAACAGGTGAAATAGTGCCTCAATACGATCCTCGAAAAGTGATCCAAGCTCGGTATTTGAACCCAAATATCAAAAACCTTTAAACCAATGAAATTGTATCGAACCATCCATAACTTGTTGCCCAAGTCATTGCTAGAAGTGGCGCCCGCCATGTTCATTGTGACGGCCGTCAATAGAACCTCTTGGAAGCCCTAACCAAAAGTGGCGGCCGCCAACTCACATTATGGAGGCCACCTATAGAACTTTGTGGAACATTTGCCAACCTAGCAGCCACCAACTTTCAGTGTGGCGGCCGCCAACTCCAAATAGCATGACATGTCTTAAAACGCGACAGCATCTCATTGGTTGAAGAATTCTATAAATACCGTACCCCAGCGTACGTTTTCAGTACGAATTTTGAATGAGAGAGACTGAAGATACATCGAGCGATCCCGAGCCCTGACGCCAAACTCCTGCCGAGATACCGAGATCCGAGCCTTCCAACACTTACATTGCAACCCTAGCTTGGATTTCCATATGAGGATTGGTACGCCGAGGCACATTCCGCAACTTGAGGATTCCCCGGCAATTTAGGTAACTTGTTTAGATCATCGGTCCTTCTAGCTCCATTCTCTCTTTTGGAGTGACCGGATTACTTTAATTGTTCTATCTCTATTGTTTCTTTTATTGTTTATAATTATTTCATTCATGTTTAAGTTTAATTTTTTTTTAGCTTATTTAATTACTTTAATTGTTCTATCTCTATTGTTTCTTTTATTGTTTATAATTATTTCATTCATGTTTAAGTTCAATTTTTTTTAGCTTATTTAATTACTTTAATTGTTCAATCTCTATTGTTTCTTTGTTTTGCTAGCATTACATTAGTTTAATTTTTTTTATTAGCATTTATTCTAAATTTCCTTTACTTTTCTTGTTATGTTAATTTAGTGTTCAAGTATTCTTTTTCTTTTTCTTTTTCTTTATTTTAGTTAGTCTAATTTCTTTTACTAAATACTTTTTTTTTCTCTTGTCATTTTAATTTGATGCATTGTTTTATTTTCTTTCCAACCTAGTATTGCTTTCCTAACTTTTTCTTTCTATAATAGTGCAATTTTCTTCCATAGCATTCATTTTATTTTATTTTTCTTGCTTTATCATTAACATTATTCTACTCATAATGTTGTATTTTAATCTCTTTATTAATTATAATTTTCTTATAAAGTTTCATTTAGCATTTCTTTTATCTTAATGTTAGTATTTATTTTCTTTTAAAAATCTATTTTATATTTCTTTTTCTAATTTTATTATTCTTTATTCTATCAAATCTAAAAAATTACAAAAAGACTTTTAAACTAACTTCCATATTTAAATAACATTATAATTTTCTCTTTTAATAAAATTAAAACTCTTTTATTTGTTTCATTTATTTTCTTTTCTTTTTCTTTTGTTTTCTTTACAAGTATAAAATATGAATAAGTTAGATCTTCTTTATTAATAATTTCTTCAAAACCTTCTTTTACTAAGATTAATTTTCTTTTTATAATGTTTTTCTTTCTTTTTTATTTTGTTAAAATCCAAAAATCATAAAATTGCATAAAAAATGTAAATAATTAGGTTTTCTTCTTTTTCAATAGGTTAATAGCATCTTCTACTATTTTCATTTTAGCATGTTTTTTTTTTTCATTATTTTTCTTTAAACTTTCAAAATTCTCTTTGTTATAAAACTCTCATAAGTTTTTTTTTAGCAAATAATTCTCATGCATCTTTTTACATTTAGTTTTTATCTTTAATGTTAATTTAATTTACTTTTAATTATGTATATTTTTGGCTATTCTCTTTAAATACATGTTTAGACTTGTTTAGTCTATTTTGGTAGAAAATTCAAGTTTAGATAGTTTTGATAATTTTTAGCATACTTTTATTATTTTATGCAAATCATGATAGTTAGCTTATTTTTATGAATATTACATATGGATATGTTCTATGAATCTTTTAGATAGAAATTACATGTTATAGGATTTAGGATTTTTTTTTATACTTATTTGTTTTGAAATGTTATGTACATATTTTATGTATTTTCTATACTTGATTTTGAATGTTCTCACTTTGTCTCTATTTTTTTTATTTGCATGCATATAAAAAATTCTATTAAAGAACCAATGATGATTAGTAGAGGTCAACCTTTTGGTTGGGCGAACGGGGTGTCTAACACCTTTCCCGATTCGTACCTTAACTCCCGAACTATTTTTCTCTGGTTAACATTTTCAAAAAATTAGTGGCCATTTTTTCTTGTTTTTCTTAGTTTTTCTCAAAAACTAAGTGGCGACTCCATTTTTGATAAAAAAGAATTTTTAAAAATTTAGTTTTCAAGGTGTTTAAAATATTTTTTAAAACATCTTTGATTTTTCACCTTTTCTTGCCCAAAATTCCAAAGCCACACCATCTGAGTCAGAACAACAGAAAATGGGGCCTTCAGGGCTGTATTTATAAGGCAAGAAAAGGTGAAAAATCAAAATTTCGACAAAAGGCATGTTCAATGCGGCGACCGCCACCTTGGAGCTGGCAACTGCCAACTCTTAAAAGCATAGTACAGTTCCATCAGCCTTTTGACTAGGCAACTACCATGTTGTAACTGGTGACTGCCATGTAAGCATTTAAGGAAAATGGCGACCGCCAGGTTGATTCTGGCGACTGCCATGTTAAAGGGTGGCAGGTATACTTCAGCTTGTGGTTTCTGCATTCTGCGTAAAGTTTTAACATTCGTGTTTTGTATCTATCACAGTTTGAGCAATAGAGATAGATGAATATCAAGCAATAAATAGCACGAAGGCCCCAAAACCTATCAGAAAGTGACAAAGTGTATTAGAATAAAAACTGGGGCACCTAAGCCTAATGAACAGCAAAATTTGGGCACGCAGGCCCATGGATTAAGTAAATATATGTAAATACATCAAGCCGGGGCACGCAGGCCCATCAAAATAAATGTATCAGAAGATAAATGAAACTGGGGAGGGGGAAAGCTCTCTCTCTCTCTCACTAGTGCCTGGGGAGGACTTGGCAGGAAGAAGGACCGGCATTGTTCGAGCTCACGTCCTCAAAAAGTCTCTTAATATAGTCATCTCCATCGCTATCAGAAGAAGAAGATATGGCTCTAAAGCGGCTCTGGGCAGAAGAGACAGATCCTCGGGAGCGAGCTTTGGAGGAGGCAGCACGAGAACCACGACCTCGAGCTGGGGATTGGGCGAGAGCAGGAGTAGGAGCGGTAGTCCGCGGTGGTACTATGCCAGCAGCTGGTACCGAAGGCTGTTAAAAGAAAATAAGGAACAGAACTAAGTACAGAAAAAGGTACAAGAAGTTTGAAAAGAGTTATGAGGACACTTACTATAGTCGCTAGGGTAAAAGTGATACCGACCGCTTGCACAGTGGCGTTAAGCTGACGGATCAGTGCTCTCTGACCTGCAAAGACCAGTATAAGGTGATCTAGCCACGCTTGATTAACCTGTAAAAAGAAAGTTAGACAGTCTAAGTAAACAAAACAAAGAAAGCAACTAAATAAAAAGAGAAATAACAAAGACAAACTTGACTGAACTTAGCCTTGAACTCATGTGCTAGCGGAACGGGAACCACCTGAGGGAAGGGATAGCTGTACGCTACTGTCTAAATCTCCCACGGGATCTCCGGGCCCCTCATCCCTCTAGCTGCGGCATCATCACCAACAGCTCCAGCCGCAGCCTCAACAGCACCAGCCCCAGCAACCTCCGGCGCCTGTCCTCTCCTCCTGCCACCAGGGGTAGTCGGGCTGGGTCCTAGAGGTCCTAATAGATGTGCCAGGGCCCAGGTGGTGTAGTCTCTCTCGGCCACCAGTAGCTCAACAGCTGGAGTCCCCACCAGCTCAAGAAGAAGATCGACCTGGCTCAGATGATCAGTCCGACACATACAAGCCGGAGGAACCACCAGGATTCAAAAGTGATCCAGGCCGAGTGACTGATGAACCACTCGCTCCCCTAGATAATACTCCTGCCCGAATAGACCCTCAAGCAGGATCCGTCTCCAAGCGATATCTCGAGTACGCATCAAGTCTGCGCCTGCCCGATCCTCTGCTCCCTGCCAGACGTCCCCGTGAACCTGCAGAGCACAATGAACAGTACAATATATAGTAATCAATAAATGCAGTGTAGTATCAGTGAACGGAATATAGTGATTAGTGTGTTACAGTGCAGTGAACAGTACAGTACATAGAGTAATGAACGGTAAGTAGGGATACCTGGTCAGGGGTCTGCCGGTCTAAGGACACCCGAAAGTGGTCTACGTTCTTCCCTCCGGCCTTCTTCCCCTTTAGGCCTTGGGACTACCGGGCCGCTCGGGGAATAACCAGAGGGTCTTCCACAGAGTTTGCCAAGACGTGAAGCCCAAGAAACTCATAAGTCCACAGCTGCAAAGGAAAAGATGTCAGCAAGTAATAACAGATAATATAAGTGAATAGAAAACTATAAAAACTAAATCATACCTCTCAAACCCTCCAGTATCCCCCAATGCTGAGCTCTTGGGGGAACCGAGTAAGAGTCCTCATGAAGCCGTAGAGGGTGGCGAGGGCAGCTCCTCCCCAATTGAATGCAGCAGCACGGTCGAGGCAAGCGAGGGCACCCAAGTAGTGCAAATGTACGGTATTCTCCTTGTTCAAAAACAAGGAGGTACCGAATATATACATGAGAAAATCCCAGGTGACCCATTCGTAGTGGCGAGGCTTGGTGCACTGGAAATGTCTGAATCTCTCAAAGAACCAGGTGTATCGGACCCGGTCTTTGTCCATCTGGGTGGGAACAGCTCTAAGTAAGTGCATCAATGCATCAGCAGAACCAACAATGGTTGGGTCAAAGGGGATAGGGGCCTCTCCAACCCGAATGCCGGTGATGAGTGCAAAATCCAGAGGCGTCAGAGTAGCCTCGAATGTGGTAAAGTGAAAGGTGTTGGTGGTATCCCACCACCGCTCAGCCAAGGCAGTCAACCATACCCGGTCGTTACTCGTTTTACCCAACAAGGGTATGAAGCAAGCAAAATCAGAGGCATCAATATAAGCCCGGCTGGGAGCAAAGAGGGCATCATACCACTTCAACACCTCTCCAGAGGTAGAACCTCTGAAGCCACGGACATAGTGACCAACCTGAAAAGGAGAAGACAAATAGAAGATATATAAAGAGCAGATTAAACATAGCAGATAATCAAAAGCAATAAAAAAATCATAAGTTCGTGTGTAAGTGGCGACCATTTGGTGTTTTCAAGCCCTAGAAAACAAGGCACCATAACCTTAGGTTCATGTGTAAGTGACAACCCTTCGGTCCTGTCTATGCCCTGATAAATTAGGCAAACCTTCCTACCCTAGGTTCATACGTAAGTAACGATCCTTTGATTTTTCCACGTCCAAGTAAGAGACTAGAAACTCTAAAGTACTGGCGCGCCAGACTCTACCATTTTGAAGATACCCTTTCTTTCAAAAAAAATTAAAATAAAAAATAAAAAATAAATAAATAAATAAATCTTCCTAAAACTTTCCAAAATTTTCTTAAAATTTTCTAAAGATAGGATTTTTCGAAATTTCTCTTAAATTTTCTAGAAATTTTTCTCCTAGGATATTTGTTCAAAAAAATTAAATAATTAATAAATAATAAATAAAAAAATCTTTCTAAAATTTTTTTGCATTTCATAAAATTTTCTTAAGATTTTCTAGGTTTTTTCAAATTTGTTTTACGATTTTTCAAGATTTTTCTTAAAATATTCTAAAAATTTTCTCCTAAATTTTTTTAAAAATCTTCCCTAAAGCTTCTAAAATTTCTAAGATTTTTTAAGAATTTCTAAAAATATTTTAGGATGTTTCTTAAAATTTACCCCAACCTTCCAAATTTTTAAATTTTTGAAAAATACCCCTAAAAATTTTAGAGTTTGTGATTTTACAAATTTTTGACAAAATTACCTCTAATTTTAGAAATTTTGATGAAAATATTTTCATGTCCCAAAAAACAAAAACAAAAACAAAAATTACCCCCCCCCCCCTTCTCTTAATCTTTATGTTTTTCCTAAAAAGAAAATTGAAACATTTTATTTTGTGATTTTTCCCACTAAAATGAGTGCCCATTTCGTTATTTGTTCAAAAATCATAAGTGTCCATATTATTTTAATCTCTATTACAAGGATATCTAAGCTAAGATCTCAAACAAGTCACCCAAACAATCATTTCTCATCCATACCATCATTAAAATAAATCATTCATCTTTATAATCAAATCACATCATCATCTTATAAGGGATCCTAAGCATGCGTTTACGTTTGAGATATAATATGCTTTGATATTAAAACAGTAAGTTTGAGGAACTTACCAATGGGCACTGCGAGACATATGATGGTCAGGGTCCCGCAGAAGAACGTCAGCAGCAACGGCATCGGTAGGAGGCTCGTAACGTTTCATCCCACATGGAACCACGCGATAGGGTGCCGGAGTATAAGTATGAGGGTCAAAAGAGCGGGGTGGCCCTCTCCAGCATCATGATCTAAGAAATAGGCCACATCGGCCTCAGCAACAGCATCCGCAGTAGCCTATGCCTCAGCAGCTACTCGTGCCTCCTCAGCAACCCGGTGAGAAGCACACTCCGCCTCGAGAAGTAGGGCATCCATCGCAGCAGTGGGCTACGTAGAAGTAACCCCACCAGTAGAAGGGTAGTGGACGTACCGCCGAGAGAAAAGGAATCACGAACAATAGGGTGAACATCGTGTGAAAGCTAGCAAGCAAGGATGAACAAGAGGCGAAGGGAAAAGGCTAAGAAACGAGAAAAAGCAAGAAAGAGAGTTGAGAGCGTTTGAAGGCTAGAGAGAGAGTGAGAAGTGAAGAATAAAACCACCCCGTGCGCACTTGAAGACCTACTATGTGCCTAGAGGTGGCGGTCGCCATCTTCAATGTTGGTAACTGCTTAGTTTCCTAAGAGTTTTATGGCAACTGCCAAGTTCAAGGGGATCTTATCCGGCAACCGCCATATTCGTAGGGTTTTGATAATGGCGACTGCCATGTCAGAGGGAAAAACGGCTCGCCAGGCTATTCAACGGTCATGTCGTGTGGGTTTGAAGGGATTATTTTGGGGTCTTTTTGTCACGCCCCAAACTCCGGGTCACGTGAAACACCATAAACAACCAACTTGAGAATACACTCTCAAAATAAATTATACATGCATTGTATATAAACACCAAACAGCTTATAAAACATAAGGCTCCAACGCCAAAATCTTACACTACACGGTTCCAATACCAAAAAACCTGTTACAACGTACATATAACAAAAAGAACAAAAAGGAAGGCTAAAGCTCTTCCACCTCTCTAGCACCTCAGGTTCAACCTGCATGACCGGTACCTAAAAATATTTTATCCCACACCATAAGCCAAGGCACAACAGAAACTAGACAAGCATGAAATATAAACAAAGCATGCTAGGAAATCGAAGTGCGATTTTAGACTCTCTTTCAAGCCTTAAAAATAATTTGAAAACGGTTTTAGATTACGACTCACAAGAGCCATCACAAACAATTTTCACAAGCAATGGGAAAGCGATGATAAAAACTATTTTTCGACTCCTCAGAGCTTTGAAAACGATTTAAGTATTATGACTCCCGCAGGCTGTTAATACAGTATTTCAACTCCCGTACGCCGATAATACAATTTTAAAAAAATTGATATATCCGTCTCAATATGCAATTCATGCAATCCATGCCACACATATATCTTTAGGATCACATTTTCATCCTTCAGATTCATACCCATGCACATCTTCAGGATCACATTTTCATCCTTTAGATACTCACACACACGTCTTTAGGATCACATTTCCATCCTTTAGACTCATACGCACGCGCATCTTCAGGATCATATTTCCATCCTTTTGATACTCAACACACACGTCTTTAGGATCACATTTCCATCCCTCAGACACTCACACACGTCTTTAGGATCACATTTCCATTCCTCAGACACAACGTAAAGCCTAATCAAGATTTAAATACATAAAATTATGTACTATCACTACGTATCACAAATCACGTCACATGCTACACACGTGACTCACACAATACTTGCAACCCATGCAAAATGCACTACATGCATCCGTTTCTCATATTCCACGTATACGTGCCTAATAAAACTCTCAGTTTTAAAGCATAAATCACGTTACACATAACGACATCAAGCCATGTAATCCACTTACATAATTCGTACATAAATAAACTAGAGTTATCAATGCACATAACCAGTTATAAACGCACATAGCCACATATAACCTCACACCACGACACTACTCGCCACATAATCGGATACCAACTCATGTGCCACACATAGCCATCATCCGCTCACTCGAAACAACTAACAACCCACGAACCAAGCCAAGCCCGAAGGCCGACTCTAAGCCCCTCGAACCACGAGGTCACAAAACATCACCACGTACACAATCGCGCCACAGCACCCAAACCTAACCATGCATGTCAATCCGAGGACGGCATCAAAACAAGCACCCGGAATCAAAACACGAACCCCCATAACCACCATATGACCAACCGAACCCCAAAAAGAATCCACAGGTATTTGAATCGACTAATCCCATAATTAATCAACTGAATATCGTAGGACTCCAATCGAAAACCAAAACCCAACCACCAAACAACAAAACACCAACAAACTCCTAAGGCCCTAACACGACCCAAACGGACTCACACACGTCCAACACGGCAGACACAAACCCACACATGTCCAACGCAAACCCACAACGCCCCCAAGCGCCTAACGCAAACCCACAACGCCCCCAAGCGCCTAACACAAACCCATGACGCCCACACACGTCCAACACAAGCCCACACAAACCCACGATACCCCAAGAAACAAGAAACTTGGTAAAAAGGGGCAACAAGGATGAAAAATAACCTTTTCCCAAACATTTGGCCAAAAACGGGTGAAAAATGGTTTGAAAATCTTGACACACCTTCACTCTTTTGGTGAGAGAGGTACAATTGGAAAGAAGACTTCTGGGGCTTCAATTTGAGTACAAGAACGACCTCATTTCGAGTTCGGATGAGGGAGATACATCGATTTTAAAAATGAAATTTATTTTGAAATCGCCTAGACCGATTAATCGGTTAAAAGACTAATCGATCCGTCACACAACAGTCTTGGTTTCTTGGAAGACAGAATAGATTTTTCAGCCCAAAAACATGTATAAACCCTAAATCAAAGCCTCTAAACACCAAACCTCACACCCACGAGCATACCCAAGCCCGAAACTACCATAAATCCTCAAAAGAAACCATCACAACTCGATTCCAACCACCGAAAACGATGGAAAATAAATTTTTAAACCCAAAAACCCATTTTTATGCAAAATCAGATCTACAACAATCCGACCGGTAAAAATACACCCGATTACACATAGCACCCTTATAAAATATACAGGTCTAGGATTCTACCTCAGTGAGTTAAAAACTCGACGTCTCAATCCACGTGCAAAATTGAGTTTCGTCCAAATAGAATTCAATCTGGATGAACGCGTTGCCCACCGTGCCAATAATAAGACTCGGTAGTCTGATCGTTGAAAATCGAGCCCCGGGCCCCCGAGAACTTAGAGAGAAGGTAGAAAAAAAATAAAAAACTTAGAAGTTAAGTTTTGAAAAATATCTTTTGAAATATCTAACTCTAGTTATTTATAAGTCTTCAAAATATCTTTTTTTTTTTAAATTTTAGATTCGCACCACGACGGCCCACGGCCCCGGGAACCTACCCCGTATGCATCTAAGCCTTATCATGCATTGAAAGTAATAAAAACATGCTCAAACGAAAACACATAACGCGCGTCCGAAAACGCAAAAAAAAAAAAAAAAGTCAAGGTCTGACACTTTTACTTTATGCATGTTTATTTTATTCATACGTGTTTTGTTTATTGTAAAAAAGCAAAAAGTGATTTTCAAAAAATAAATTAATTTTTCTTATTTTGTGAGTTTTTCTGAATTTTTTTTTAAAAAAATCTTGTGTTTAAAGAAATAATATTCTTTAACTTACGTTTTTATTCCAAAAATAATTTTGCATTAAAATTTCTTTCCGATAAATTTAATTTTAAGTTGGAATTTGACTTTTAAATATTTTTATCTCACGTCTTGAATTTTTAGGCCTTAACTCGACCCATTAATTCGTGATTATCCTTTTCGGTAAATTTAATTTTTAAGTCGTAACTTGCCTTTTAGTTATTTTTACCCTGCTTTCATCTCGAATTTTTAGATCTTAACTCGACCTATTAATTTGATGTTTTTTTTGTCAGTCCTCCTCATGACCCTAAACTGGCTTGCCGGTCCTCCTCACGTTCCTAAACTGACTTTTCGGTCCTTCTCACCATCCTAAACTGACTAGTCGGTCCTCTTCATGACCCTAAACTGGCTCGTCGGTCCTTCTCATAACCCTAAACTGTCTCGTCGATCCTCTTCATAATCTTAAATTGACTCGTCGGTCCTTCTCATGACCCTAAACTGATTCGTCGGTCTTTCTCATGACCCTAACCCTAAACTGACTCGTCGGTCCTCCTCATGACCCTAAACTAACTCGTTGATCCTCCTCACGACCTTAAACTGACTCGCCAGTCCTCTTCACGACCCTAAACTGACTCGTCGGTCCTCCTTATGACCTTAAATTGACTCGTTGGTCATCTTTACGACCCTAAACTAACTCGTCGGTCCTCCTCATAACCTTAAACTGACTCGTTGGTCCTTCTCATGACCTTAAATTGACTCGTGGTCCTCCTTGTGACCCTAAATTGACTCTATACTTGTTATGCATCATGTTTTTTTATCATTGCATCCCTGCATTTTACCCCCAGAACTACATTTTGGTCTGATCTCAAGCAAAGGGGTACGTAGGCAGCTCAATAAAAATTCAAGTACGACCAACATCATATGCATGCTTGTGTGTTTATGGCCTAAGATTGATAGCTCGGTCAAATGGATGTTGTATCTGGATCTTTAATATAACTTGCTCTACGCGTTACTAAGTAAGTTATATCAAAGAGGGGCAACTATAGACACCCCAATTTGACCCCGCCTAATCTTAAGTGAATCTGATGATGAAAACAAGTGGAATTGTGCCTTAGTTCGATCCTCGAGAAGTGATCCAAGCTCTGTATTTAAACCTGAAACCTTCAAACCAAATAAATTTTGTCGAACCATCGAAACTTGCTACCTAAGTAAGGCGACCGCCATGTTTATTATGGCGACCGCCAATAAAACCTCTTGGAAACTCTAGCCAAAAGTGGTGACCGCCACCTCTAACCCGGCGACCACCAACTTGTATTGTGGAGACCGCCACAGAACTTTGTAGAACCCTTAAAAAACATGGCGACCGCCAACTTACATTATGGCGACCGCCAACTCCAAATGGCCTGACATGCCCTAAAATGTGGCAACATCTCATTAGTTGAAGAAATCTATAAATACCGTACCCCTTGTACGTTTTTTAGGACAGATTTGAGTTAGAGGTTTAGTGAGAGAAATTTTGCCGAGTTGCCGAGCAATTTCAAGTCCCGATGCCAAAATCCTACCGAGATACTGAGACCCAAACCCCCGACGCCTACATTGAAGCCTTGTTTGGATTACTGCCCGATGATTAGACCACCGAGACACATTCCCCGACTTGAGGATTTCCCGACAATCTAAGTACGTCGTTTGGATTCCCAATCTTTCTAACTCTATTTTCTCTCTTTTGGAGTGATCGTGTTAAATTCAATTTCAATTCATGCATTTCCTTAATTTATGTAGTTAAACTTATTTTTTGATCGCATTGCCTCATTTAACTTAGTCGCTTTAATTAATTTCTTAGTTTACATATTCACACTAATCATATTGTCTTTTTCTTTAATTTACTTATCAAATTAGTGCTAGTATAATGTGACGATACGACTAAACAATGTCGACATCGTTGTAATACAAGCACTTACATAAAAATGGTTGCAATTGTTAATATTGTACTCATTTAATGCTAATCCTCATTTTAATGCTAATTTAATATTTTTTTTGCTAATGTCTTATTCCTTTTTTTCTTTTAATATTAGTTAACCTTTAATCTAATGTTAATATTCATTTCTATTTTCTTGTAATATAACTTCATTTCTCTTTTAATATCTCGTTTCTTTTTCTTTTCTTTAATGCTAATGTCCTATTTTACTTTCTTTTCTTTTCTTCTAATATTAGTTTAAGATTCTTTCAATATCATTATTATAATACTCTTCTTCTACTGTTCATTTTTTTTTCTTTTAGTTAGTCTAACTTTCTTTTAATAACATTCTATTTTCTTTTCTTGTAATTTTGATTTAATACTTTTTTCTTTTACTAGCATTAATTTAATATTTCTTTTCTATCTTTTATCTTCAAATTTTATTTTCTTTTCTTTTAACATTAGTGTAATTGTCTTTCCTAGCATTTTACTCTTTTTTCTTTTCTTTTTTTCTTTATTATTAGCTTTATCTTTCCTTTCTTTTGTTCTTTTCTTTTTCTTTTTAATGTTAGTATTATTTTTTTTCATTTTGTTAAACCTAAAAATCATAAAAAAGTCTTTTAAACTAGTTTATCACCTTTTCATATATTGTTCTTCTCTTTTGTTTTTGTTTTCTTTTTAAAATGTAAATAGTTAGAATCACTTTTCTTAGTATAACATTTTTTAAAATTCTTTTCGTAAGTTTCTTTTATAAACCTTCTTTTAGGATCTATTTTATGCATCTTATATTTTGTATTTCTTATTTCTCTTACTAATTTACCATGATAATGTTATAGCATGTTTTAGTTTCTTTATTTGAAAGTATGTTATAGTATGTTTATGCATTTTAACAGCTTCCATCATGTTTTACTCTTTTATTCAAATTTTGATAGTTTAGTTCATTTTGATAAAATTGTATGGAAGTGTGTTCCATATATCTTTTAGTTAGAAATTGCATGCTGTAGGACTTAGAATTTTTTCTTCAACACTTGTTTTATTTGGCATTCTATATACGTATGATATATATTTTTCATATTTAATTTTGGATATTCTCTTTTTACCTCAATTTTTTTATTTGCATGCATTTAAGAAATCATATTAAAGAACCAATAATCATTAGTAGAGGACAACCTTACGGTTTGGCGAACGGGGTGCGTAACACCTTTCCCAATTCGTATATTAGCTCCCGAACTCTTTTTCTCTGGTTAAACGTTTTAAAGATCAGTAGCCATTTTTGTTTTTCTTAGTTTTTTCAAAAACTAAGTGGCGACTCCATTTTCAACGAAAATAAATTTTTATAATTTGGCTTTCAAGATGCTAAAATATTTTTCAAACATCTTTGAATCTCTTATTTTTGAAACATTTCCAAAATTCTTAAATTCCAACGCCACAGCTTCAACATCCCATCATCCTGCAAAGAGGGGACATAGCAGTTCCGACCACTCGTCCTCTTCAGTGCCTGTCGCCCATTGGTCAGGCCACGAGCTTCACATCTTCACCACTTTTTCAGTCAGTGACGACGACTTCCTATGGCCCGACGACTATGCCTCCCAAGGCATCTGCCTGATGGAGTCCCGCTACATTCTCGGCTTTTGTGGCCTATTTTTCCCATCCTACCGCTGCCTAGTTCAACTCTTCTATTAGAACCTCCGTCGGGTAGGCAATGACAACCGAGGCCATCTATAATGCCTTAAACGACTAGTTGGACCGGTCGGAGGATGACCAGGCAACGCTAGAGGCGGGCTAGGTCTCGCTGGAGGCTACCTTCGCAGTCAGCTAACCCCGGACCGAGGAGCAGCTTCTTATGCTGCTTCGCCACTTCAACCTGGCTCCTCCGCATAGATCACCTCCCCCCTTCTCTGTTAATGCTTTTCTTTCTTTTGTTTTCTTTCTTTTCTTTTTTTCTTTTTCTTTTCAAACTTTAGTTTTTTCCCCCTGTTCTCCACAGTAGTCCCACAGTTAGTAGGCCCTTCGAAAATTTTTCTCTTGTTTTTCATTTCTTTTATGTTCATGTTTTTAAATATAATAAACACAGTTGGTTATTAATAAAATATGTAGTTTTTTTTATTTTACTTGTTTTTTTCTGCTTTATTTCCTGCTTTTTGGCTGTATGAGTTTCTAATTACAAATGTTCTATTTGGAGATTGCATTATTACACGGTAATTGTTCTTTTCCTCCTGCTTAAGTTGTGTTCGCACTGCGGACAGTGCAATATTTAAGTTGTAAGTGTTAGTGTGTTACCAAGTTATGTAACCAAACTGTGTTAAAAAAATTTAAAATTTTTTTTGAGAAGTTTAAAGGTTTAATTGTAAATTTACAACTTCGGATAAAAAAAAATACAATATTTTTGGCCTACTGCTGTAATTGCAAAAAATAAATCATGAAATTGTACACTTAGCACAATCTGACACTGGACACTTGGTTATTGAAATTGATTTTTATGCTAATGAATATCTGTAGAAAGAATGACTTAAAAAAATAATAAGGTGGACATTTAACCCAGTGAATCTTTGAACTACTGATTTTTTTTTAGGGATTATTACTACATTTACTCATTTGTAATGATTCGGCATGCAACTGTTGTTGTGTAATCTAGTTGTTCATTCTTTTGGTATAAGGTTGAGAATTTGTTATCTGTGTTGAATTTTAAATTTTCTAAAAATAAGAACTGTGCAAATGATTTTGTTAAATTTAGAAAAAGATTTTAGGTCATGTTTTTACATTTGAGCTTGCTCATATTTTTTTATTCAAATGACCCTAGTTCCATCTTTTGAGCCCTTTATATATAAGCATTTTTCTTGTTCTTTTACAATATTTGAAAATGTCATGTGAACATGTTAAGTGTCTATATAGAAATGGATACAATAAAGACTATAATCACGAATGGTGAAAAAGTCCATTAAAAAAATTTAAAAAAAAGGGACAATTGAGTTATACAAAAAGCACTGATTGAATGAATAGCAAAATATAGAATTTTATGTGATTCAAAATGCAAAGTTGGCTTTGAAAATAGTGAATGTGAGAAATAATTGAAGAAAGTGGAGATTGAGTGAAGTTTAGCAATTAGCCAGTTCTAAGACATTTTATACACTCAATTCTAACTGAGATACATATTTTTTTACCTAGCGTTGTAACAAAAAATAAAGAACTAATTGATCCTAGGTAAGACATAATCTGATGCATAGAAATAAATAAACGAAAAGAACATATTCGACCTGCATAAAATTTTCTCGATATATGGCATTCTAATCATGAGATTATAAGTCGTTCTTACTTTCTTGTTTCTTTTCGAGTCTAAAAGTACGTGGACACAATTGGTCAAATTGCATATACATTTCATCTGTCACATATTACATAAGTGCACATATATAAGCAAGTTTTTGAGTATTTTATTGTGAGTGAATACCTAATGAGAATTGAAGTCGAGACATAGTTTTGATAGAAATTTGCACTCTGTGTATTTAGAGGCATATGACTGATTTAAATGGTCAAGTCAACACATACACGCTAAGTTTAATTCTTGTGATGAATATTTTGTAAAAATAGCAGTTAGGCAAGATAATGTATGAATTCAATGTCGAGGGTAGTATTTTTATAGTTTTTACTTTGTTATTCTCAAAAACAAAAATATTGTATGTGGGGTAATGGGACAGATTTTTTTTTTATTTTGCTCGAGAACTAGCAAAGTGTAAGTTGAGGGATGTGATCGGTATGTAAAAGTTTTGATCTTATTCCGCAAAATACACTATGTTAAGTCTCGAAAATATGTTTAATAAATTATTGTTGCAGTGTTTTTATCAACAGCATTAGGAGTGACTTAGAGGATAAAATGATGTAAAACGAGACAAAAAGGAGACGAGGGGCAAAATGAAAATTTCCACAGAAGTTCCATTTGGACGGACGAGTCTAGCGTCCATACGAAATTGGTTAAGTAATAAACGCGTCCGGACGAAAAAGCTACTGTGGTGAAAACGCCCTGACGAACGTTTGGACAAAATATTGACAGAAAGAAGTACGCCTGGATAGAAGAGTCTAGCGTCCGGACGAAACCTAAAAGTGTCCGAACGAAATATCTAGTGTCTAGACACTGCACGCAGGTAGAGTTGGACCTGGAGACTGAAACTGCTGGCGCAATGCTCACCTATAAATAGGTGGCCTCAGCTCATTATTCGGGAATTTCTATTTTTAGAAGACAAAGGAATGAGGGAATCTAGGAGGCCGATCTGGAAGGTTCAGGACGTGTCAAGAAGTCAAAGAAGGAGGCTCGAGACTTTGTTCTTCTTTAACTTTTTTATGCTTTTTAGTTGCAACATGAGCGTCTAAGCTTTTTCTATTCTTAAGGGATGATGAATCCCTACTCGGTATTCTTATAAGTAGTTTAAACTCGTTTGTTTATTCTTTATTTTGGATTTAATTTGTTGTATGGTTTGAGACGTTGACTTTTTGATTAAACGAGCTTTTAATTTGATTATCTAGTTCCGTTTTATTTTCTGTAATTGTGAAAATGAGATCATACAGCTGTTATATCTGTGATTCGATATTCGAACGTGAGATACTCTATACTTCGTTAGGGCGAGTCATGCCCAAGACAATCCGTGCCAAAAGCTTAGATAGAGAATACTATGTTTGAATTCGAGCTTATCCTCTTGATAATCATTATTGGTCTTGTAGATGCAATAAGATTGGATTGAATCGAATAGAGATAAACTAGAGTTTGAATGAAACTAAAAGTTATGAAGGATTCTAAATCCTTAAGAATCTCTTTTTCACTTGAACTCTAAAACTTTGATTTCTTAATTTTTTAGTTTAATTAGAATCATAATTCAAATCAAACTATTTTTTCTTAAAGAAAATTATTAAAAAAATATTTATAAATAAATAATAATCGCATTCAAATTTCTGTCGACGATATCTGGACGTTAACCACTATTCTACAGTTTAATAATTAAAATAAAATTTTAAATAATTATTTTAAGTACAGTACTATACAAACCAAAATTGTAATTACATTTTAGCCTTTCGTGATGTGCTCCACCCACAAGCAGATAGCTTCATGTATGCCATAAAGGTGAACAACATATATGTGTGCCCCCTATTTGCAGTACTACGGTTACATTTCTTAAAACACTTCTTGCAAAAAAATTCATTATTTTTATCTTTCTGATTTTTGTACCATATTCCTTCATCACCTTTTCTCTCTAAAGTCTCTATTTGGCATCTTCAAAAAGTTAATTTTTATGTAAAACACTCAATTTTTAAGCTAGGCATTTTGGTATTTCTAAAATGTCCATAACTTTTTTTATTTCTTTTTTCAAGTAAAGAAGCCCATAAATATTTCAAACTAACTTTTTAAAAATAAAATAACTATAATACCCTAAACTAAAAAATGAACTCCATCCAGAAAAACAAAATAGTTATGCTATTAATTTAAACACTATAACTTAAAAAGAAAAAAAGTAAAAACATATTAAATATTTTAATAAAATGTCAAAAAGAAAAAACTATCCTACAAAATTTATTCTAAACAATTTAATTTTTTTTTCATATTTTTACTAAAAAGGCTGAATTTCTTAAAAACTTAACTCTTTAAACATCTTATACATGCCCTAAAATAACTTCAAACGTGATGTGTCGTGAGTGATAGATGCACAAAACGCTATTTTAATTTCGATAGCTTTAAATCGAAAAATTATTCTTTTCCCTTTCATGTATTGCTCCAAAACAATTTGAACCAAATATTTATGTTGTTTCATATCAAATGTGATAGGTCCACACAAATGTACATACCAAATTAATTTGGAATATTGTAGGCTGTGAAAAATTACTCATTCAAACTGAATGCACAACACACTGCTGTGTTTTTTTAAAGATCTTAATGACATATTTTATGGTTTTGAACCATTTAGTTATGGAATTTGCAAAGTAAATTATATATGTGAAGACTTAAATAGAACGAACATTATTAATTACGTGATTATAATATATTTATATTTAAAAAAATAAGTGAAAACTGAAAAATAATAGTTTAAAATTGTAATTCTCCAACTATTTTATTTCATAAGTAATGAACTTGAAAAAAAAGGAGAAATCGACAACCATTTCTGGATTTGAGATCTTAATGACATATTTATGAATTTGAACCATCTAGTTATAGAATTTGCAAAGTAAATTATATATGTGAAGACTTAAATAGAACGAATATTATTAGTTGTGTGATTATAATATATTTATATTAAAAAATAATAAGTGAAAACTTAAAAAATAATAATTTAAAAATGAAAATCTCCAACTATTTTTTTTTTCATATGCAATGAACTTAAAAAAAAGAAGGAGTTGGCTACCTTTCAGAAAGTATCTATGAATTTACCACTTATTGATCTACACATTTGAGAATGACTCTAAAAATTCATTCACATAGAAACTTTGTTGGCCTTTCACTTTTAAATGGCAAGAATAAGAAGAAATTTTTGGAAAGAATTGAGAACTTTAAGCTTGTTAGAATAAAATTAGTTATTCATTTGAATAGGCCAAAGAAATCATACCCAAGTATAAATAAGTAGGTTTTGGTCGGGTTGTAATTGTGTTTTCTAGCTCTCGAGTCATGAGAGTTTTCAAGACTTGTCATAATTTTGTTTTTTTATAGTTTGCTCTACAATTATTTGTTGGCTTTTAGGGATTGAGTTTTTTTGTATATCTTCATTTTTAGTTGTACGATAGTGTCCTGTAAATTATATTTATTTTGATGGGTTGAAGCGATCTTTCCGAACAAAGAAGATAAATGCTAGCATTCATGTGTTCCGTTTGCCGAAATCCTACAAGATAAACCCTTCGCCGATGGCTGGAGGGACGGCCTCCGACGCTCAAGTTAGATTCAGTATTGAACTAAAAAAATCATGTATTGAAAATGCTTAGTCCCCCCTCCTCTGTTGAGAGAGGGGTATATATTCCAAAAATGTAGAGAGAGATATGTATAGATATATATACAAAGAGAGAGATACACATATATTTTGTGTGCTGTCTCATCCATTGTTAGTGGATGGAATGGAAAATTGATCGTTTGAAAAGATTCTGTCAAGGGAAGATTTTTTCCTCCCCACATTAGTTCCCAACTTCTACATTCTTTAGGAGGAGATGGAAGCTGCATGTATTTTAATTTGATCTTTTGTCATGAAGTTCAGTTAACTATGTTACTTTGGGTGTTTAGCTGAGCCAGGGCTTTTAGGTGCTTAGGCAAGTTGGGACTATGGGACATGCTTGGACAAGCCAAGACTTTGAGTGCCCGTAAGACTTTTAGAAATTTTTTTAGTTCTTGAAATTATTATAATCTCCTGCCTAAGCAAGCTTGGATCTTTTGCTGAAAAGAAACTCTTTTAGTCCTTGAGATTATTATAATCTCCTGTCTAGGCAAGTTTGGATCTTTTGTTGAAAATCAAGAGTTATGCTCGGCAGCTAAACTAAGCTAGAGTTTTTGATGGGCTATTCTGAAAATATGCGCTGAAAATAGTTGGATAGATTTAAGGAGAATACATCACTTTGGTGAGGCCGTGATACATAGAATCCCATTGGAAAGAGACTGCATTGTTCTTCGCTGATTCAGCCGTAGCGCCGAGCGAATTCACAAGTAGCCGAGCTGATTCACAAGTTGTCAATTCCTGCGAAGCCAACCGTCATGTGCCGAGCAGTCCAATAGCTGAAAGACCGAACTGGGTTGCTGAGAACCGAGTAAATACCGAGCAAAAAATGGCTGAGCTGAACCCAACGAAATCTTGATCTTTCTCTTTATATAGGCGGGGCATGTATCGGTCAGTAGAGAAAGAATCGTATTCAAATTAGGGTTAGACCATATGTGCCGAGAAGGTGCTGAGATGCCAGGCTTGCATGGTCGAAAAAGCTGTCGTGGTGTCAAGTAGGCAGCTTGTTTGTACCAATTAAGCTAGAGAGAAAATACCGAACTTCCAAACCATTGAGCCTTGAGAGTGAAGGCAGAGAGTGGGAGAGAAACCGAGCTCCTGTTTGTTTTTTCGAGTGGGTTTGAGATGGCTAAAATGACGAGATGAGAGGTGCCGCCGTACTGATTGAATGACCGAGCACCGAACAAGCTGGGTTGATGCCTAGCATCGGAGCACCGCCGAACTAGGGTGAGGCATGGCCGAGCTGACTGAAAGAGAAGCTGAGCTCGGAATGATCTCGCTACCCCGTCGAGATGCCGAGCTGGAATCCCCGAGCTGGACTGTTTGAGAAGCCGAACAACGAACCTTAGAGGTTGAGCAATCAATAAGACACCAAGCTGCTGGTCCACCGTCCAAAAAACCATAATCGAGCTCTGACCAAGCTGAGAAGATTAAGCTGCAGCGCTGTAGGGTTTCACCGATCTCCAGGTAGTGACATTCTATCATTCACTGCTCCATGCCTATACTGGTTGGCTGTGATGTTAATTTATCGGGTTTTCTACCGGAAACGGCACCCTCTGTCTCTAATTTGAACTGTGATGGATTATGGAGGTAGAAAGAGAAAACCCTAGAAGATAGAATTTGTGGAACATTGCTCGCCGTGCTACTGCTCTGGCAAAGGCTGAACTTCTGAGCTTTGTGTGCTGTGCTCTAGCTCTGACGAGGCCGAAGCTCCATACAAGGCCGAGCCAGAGCCAATCAAAGAGGATGGTTTCTAGAGAGAGAAACCTAAATGGGAGCTTTGGCCGAGCGTGTGCTGAGGAATATGTGCTGAGCTCTAATGCTTTGCAGATGCCGAGCGAGACTCCATGCCGAACACCAGGCCCCATATTCTGATTCACAACATTCTCAAGCTTGTTTGATGACTCATTCTTCATTGGATTCTCCACTCTAATCTCAAGATCTGTGACTGAGTTGCTTGAGAGAAAAGATGTAGCAGTAAGCATAAGAACTGCAACGCAGAGAAGAGTGGCCATAGCTAGGATTTTTGCTAGAGCTAAGATGATACTAAAACTGAGCTCTGAAAGTATAGAGTTGCCGTGCTACTGCTCCGGAGAGGGCTGAGCAGTTGAGTGGCTGTGCTTTTAGAGTCTCCGAGCTTATTCATTCCTGACCATGTGCCGATCTCCGTAGAAGATGAGATTGAGTTGTCGAGGTCCGACACTCTGAGCTGAGCCGTCGAGTTGAGGAGAGGAGCAGACCAATGCTGAGAAGAGAGTGTGAGCGGCGGAGTCGCAGTGAAGAACTGCCAAGAGAGAGAACGCCAACTAGAAGCGTTAATCTGGTGCTTTCCAACTCTTTCCCTCCAAAGTCGTAAAAGGCTAAATAATTTCACAAATTGGTGAAAATTGCTAAAATTTGGTCTGACACCCAGTCTTTTCCTTAGTGTTGTCCTAGACTTTGCTCAGGGAGTCTTGTCATTTCAACCTTTTTCAGACTTGCTTTTTTTCTTGGTTGTCTTTAACATTAAAGTGGAACAATAGGAAAGTGGGGCTCGCTGCAGGCTCCTGACATAGTAGGTAAGGTGCATGTTTTCAAATCTTTAAATCTGATGATATTTTGTTGACCACGTCGGATGAACCAAGCCATGGGATTTTAAAAGTTTTAGTCTCCTTTCCACCACCAACACAGCCAGAAAAGAGGTCACTGGTCACCAAAGATGATGGCTGTTACCGCGGCCACTCCGGCTGGTGTTTGTACGGTCTGGATAGAAAGCTCTCAATCCGAGGGGGGACCGAGATACACATCGCATGGTATAAGTGGCCACATCGGAGCTGTTTACTGGTTGTACCGGATTGAGAGTCCAAGCAAAATACCGTTGTGAACCAACCCGAGGACCAAGTTGTGTTGGTGTCGAGCTACGTTTGTCGAGTTGGAAAGACCCAGCTGAGAGGATGAAAGGGGAGAGGAGAAAAGTCGAGCTAAAGGAAGACCAACCATGGGAAACCCAGGACGCCAACCAAGTGAAACCGAGAGTCGGTACCGAGATGTAAAACACCGCCGAGATGCCAAAATGCCGTGCTTAACTCGCTTGTGCCCCGTTGATATACAGTGAATTGGGTTTTTGATCCTGGTTGCGCTGAATTTGAAATGCAATTCAAGTTAACTATATAGAACCGAGATGCCGAGCATGTATGACCGAGACAGCTGCTGTGGTGCCAAGCAGGCAGATTAGCTTCAACCTAGAGAGAGGATGCATCTTCAGCAAGAGAGAATTCGTTGGGGCATGCTGTCAAGATGTGTTAATCGAATGCCGAGCAAGGCCGACCGTCTGTTGAACAGACTAGTTAACGCCGAGCTATGGCCGTTCAAAATTATGACGCCGAGTAGTGGTGTTTCGGCAAGCTACCGTTGCTATTCGAAAATTAAAACATGTTGTAGAGAGAGAAAACCAGAGAAAACCTCTCATCCATTTTTTGCCAAGTTGCTAATTTCCTCGTCGTCGCTCTCCGACTTGGGAGAGCTCAACACAGCTCCTCATGTTTTCAACAGAAACAAAAATAAGTAAACAGAGTGCTACCCTAATTTCAAACCACCGCCGAGCTACAATCATGAACGATCGAGCTTATTCCCGAAATTACTGTGCCCCCCTATACAGCCGAGAGGCTGAACTCCTCCCCAAGGGTTTCTGGTTTTTGATGGGATGGTGACTAGATTAGGAATCTAAGACAAGCTCCTCTCACAATAGGAGCTCCTCATCGCCGAAAGGTTGAGGGGGACCGAGATACCAAATTGTTGAGCTGCTCCTTACCGTTTGAATAGAAATTAGAATGAATACTAGAAACGAAACCCCATGGGTTGATGAGATATTCACACGCGAAGAGGGGTGGTGATAGCCCCGTAAAAGCTTGAGATACAAACGGTTTTTCATCTTAGGAAACTTTCTAGACAGAGATTGGGTGAAGTTGCTGAGATAATGAGTGGGTTTTTGGAGCCCACCGACTTGGTTTGTTTCATCGAAAACTAAAAATACTCTTGAATCTTCAATTTGTGTAGAGATAAAGAAAGTAATGAGATGACGAACCAGCGGTTGAAAAGTAGAGAGAGGCGTAGGTCTTCTTCTTGGTTGAGCTTCAACCTTCTGGCGCTAAATGTAAGAAAATGTACTGTAAATTATATTTATTTTGATGAATTAAAATAATTTATTTAAATAAAAAAAATAACTGTTAATTTTCGTGTACTTTATTTATTAGGATTTTACAAAATAAATTCTTAATCGATAGTCAAAAGAAAAGCCTCCAACGCCTAAGTCAAATCCAATATTAAATTAAAAAAATCATATATTAAAAATGCTTAGTCTCCTGTCCTTTGTTAAGAGATGGGTTATATATCCAAAAAAAAATACAAAAGAGATGGGTTATATATCCAAAAAAAATACAAAAAGAGACCAAGATATTTTATGTGTTGTTTCATCCCGATAATAGGATAATAGGTGGAATAAGAAATTAATAGTTTGAAAAGATTCTATTAAGGGGGATTTTTTTCTCCCCACATTAGTTAATATATACTTAATTATTAAAAAAACTTAAAAATACTATAAAATAAATAATTTAAACTATAATAATATGTCTGAGGCTTCCATTAGAGCACGTTCTGCCTTCAAACCACATAAAATTATATGTTCTCTCATTTTCACGGGTGAATTGTAATTGCCCATAATATATAATATATTTGAGTCCTTGTTTGGTTTAAGTTTTTTTTAAAGGATTTTTGTTTTATATCTTTAACAAAAAGAATTTAAAAATATGAACCATTTTGTTTGGTAAGCAAGGAGAAAAAAGAAAACAAAAGATTATTCAAGTAAAAAAAGAAAAAGAAAAAAAAAGAAATCATTTTCTTTTATCTCCATCTTGATTGGATAATAGAAGAGAAAAGATAGTTATTTTTCTATTATCTTATTTAGTTAGTTTAATAAGAAAAAAAATATTTTACATAATTTTACTAAACTAACTCTAATTTAATATAATAAATTCTTTTAGAAAATTAATATGGTCATTATAAAATGAGAACATTAAGCAATTGTTTTTTTCTCAAATATCTCTACTTTTGAAGAGATTTAAAAATATAATTTTACAAAATAACCAATTTTCTCAAATTTTTTGTATTTCTCTTTTTTAAATTATTCAAATAAATAATTGAAGTGACTACCTAAATATTCTTTTCTTTTCAAATCACTCCATTGAAAAGGTTATTAAATTAGAATTGAAAACGAATAAAATCATATAAATATTATATTGTATTTCATATTTTATTTTTCACTTACATAGATTGTTGGTCAACTCTAAGCAATAAAATGGGTTCATAATTTATACGATTACGGAATAAAATGGTCCATAATATATATGAGAGGTGTAGGAGACAAGATTAAAAAGTTTTATTTTTTTGAAAAAAAATAGATTTTTAATGGTGGTGTTTGGCATTTTTAAAAAATTATTATTATTATTTTAATTTTTTTAAAAATTTATAGACATTTCAAATACTTTTAATTTTTTTTATTTAAACTAAAACGACAATAATATCCTAAATTTAAAAAATTAACTCTTTTTACAAAAATAAAAAATTCGTGCCAGTATTACAAACACTATAATTTTTTTTTCCACAACAAATACACAACTTAAAAAAAAAGTAAAAACATATTAAGGTCCTATTTGGGCTAAATGTTACAAATTTTGTTTACTTTTATAATTTTTGAATTTTTTTAGTTTTTAACAAATTTTTTTATTTTTTTGAATTGTTATGAATTCAAAAATTAAAAATATTTTATCAAAAAATAAAAAAATTCACTAAAGATGAAAATAAACAACATAAAATTTGAGTTATTGATTTATTTTAATTTATTTTTTATTTTTTATATTTTAATTAAAAATTTTATTTTTGTAACTTGTCTCGATGAGAAAAATTTAAAAAATATAATAATTTAATTAAATAATAAAAAAAATTTATTAAGGACAAAAATAAATAATATTAAATAAATAAATAAATATTTATTTCAGACATGGCCTAAATATTTTAATAAAAAATAAAAAAATTTAATATTTAAAATTATTCCAAATAACTAAACATTTATTTTAATTTGATTTAAACAAAAAAAAACAAAAATCAAGCCCTGCCGGTCCGAAAACAGTTGAGAAAAGTGGTGAATTTCTGGACACAAGATCGAACTCGTAGGGCATTCTACTTTTCTCCGCATACATTCGATCTGAAAAAAAAACCCTGGGGATTCTCAGAGAGTGACGACGACGGTTCCCGAAGCACTGTGTTCCTCAGGGAGTGTGTGTGGGTAATAATGGCAATGGTCACTTTAAGAAGCTCCTCAGCAGTGGCGTTTTTGACGGCGCGTCCAATCGGAAACATCCTCAGATTGAGAAGCTTTTTCTTCAACCCCATGTTGGCTTCTTCCTCGATCTCCTTGACTTCCAAGAGAACTTTTGCCGCAAAAGTGGTTGCCTCTTCAACCGCCCTCGTCGAAACCAAGCCGGTACTCTTTTCCCTCTATGCGCTTGGCTATTAGCAATGGGTGTGCAACAGAAAAAAATCAAAACAATATACATAGGTGGAAGTGTGTTTATAGATCGGAAAAGAGTGAGCATTTACATGCAGTTTTTTAGAAAAAGAGAAAAAGTAGATAGTTATGTGCTAATTTTTAAAGAGGTAGATGAATAGTATTTTTTAAGTGCATTTTAAGTAAAATAAAAAGTCTATACAATTTTATTTTAAAGAACACTAAGAAGTTATTCTCCCTTTGTAAGATAGTATAGATATATAATAATTCACTTGCACCCTCAGTCTGTTCTACGAATTTTAGATTTTCTCGAATTTAAATGGGACGTTCATTACGAGGGAGCGTAATTTTTTTAGTTACAACGCGATGTATAGCTTCTTTTGCTAGTTGAGATACGAAAGTTGTGTTGAGAGTGAAGAAAAATCTCTTTGTCTAGTGACCGCTCGAGCGGCCAGGGGTTCGTTCGAACGGGCTTGCACGCAGTTGGTGTAGGGCTAGTGATAGCTTGAACGATCAGGGGCCCGAGCGAGCAGGCTTGTACGGAGGTGGTCTTGAGCTAGTGACTGCTCGAGCGGACCGTTGCAGAACAGTTTTTGCTGTGCAGCGGTTATGGTTATGTTTTAACCTAAGGGCTTTTATAAAAGTATGGATTGTCATGTTTTAGCTTGAGAGAAATGTGAAGATCATTATTCTTTTTATAATCCTCAGATCAATAGTGAAAGTGTGAGTCTGTTGACGTAGGCACCATTGTCGAACCACGTAAAAACTCGTGTGCGCATCATTTGTTGGTTTTTGTTCTCATTCTAGTTTCTTTCGTTTGTGGCTTGATTGTGTTATTCACCAACGTAACTTATAGGTTGGATTTAGTCGAGTCTTGACCTGAAATCCACAACAACTGGTATCAGAGCAAGGTTTGCAGGTTGAAGAATGCGACAATGGCAGACAATGGGAAGATCAAGATCGAGAAGTTCAACAGTTTGAACTTCGCCCCTTGGAGGATGCAGATTGAGGATGTTCTGTATCAGAAGGACTTGTTCGAACCATTGTTTAGGGAGAAACCGAAGAAAATGACATAGGCCGAGTGGGAGATAGTGAATCAAAAGGCTTTGGGGACCGTGTGACTGAGTCTCACATTGTTGGTGATCTCCAATATCATAAAAGAGAATACGACAGCAAGACTATTAGCGGCGCTGGAGAATATGTATGATCAACCTTCTGTATCAAATAAGTTATACCTGGTGAAGAGGCTATTCAATCTAAGGATGGCAGACGACGCCATTATAGCGGAGCATCTCAACGAGTTTAACTTTATCGTAAACCAGTTGGAGTTAGTTGGGATCAACTTTGATGATGAAGTCAGAGCTCTAGCTCTCCTGTCTGGTTTACCAGAAAGCTGGAGCCGCTTGGTTGTCGTAGTTAGCAACTCATTGTCTAAGTTGAAGTTGGAGGAGGTTACTGGTTTCATCTTTAGAGAGGAATCACGTCGAAGAATAGTGGGTGAATGGTCAACTTCGGGATTAGCGTTGAACGCCGAGGGCAGAGGAAGAAAGACTGATAGAAAGAATCAGAAGGACCGGGAAAACCACAGATCCAAATCATTGGGTAAATAGCAGAGCCAGGAGAAGTTGGCTGAATGCTGGAATTGTGGACAGAAAGGCCATCTCAAGAAGGATTGCAAAGCTTTGAGAAAAAAGTGTGACGACACAAATCAAGGCGATAAGGTTACTATTATTGTTTCTGATCAGGAAAATACAGATGCTTTGATTTGTGCATTAGATAGTAGAATCGATTCTTGGATTGTTGACTCGGGAGTGTCATTTCATGCCACTTCTTGCATGGATATTCTTCACAGATATGTGAAGGAAAATTTCGGGAAGGTGTATCTGGGAGGCGACAAGACTTGCAGTATAGTTGGGAAGGGTGAAGTACAGATCACACATGCCAATTGTACAGTATTGAAGCTGAAAGATGTTAGACACGTGCCTAGCCTAACGAAGAATTTGATTTCAGTGGGTCAGTTGTCAGAATCTGGAATTGTGACGTAGTTCGGGGGAGTTTCCTTGAAAATGAATTAGGGGTCATTAGTTTTGGTCTGAGGGAAAGAGGGTACACTGTATGTTTCCTCGAGTTCTTACAATTGTATAACAGTGGCAGCATCAAAAGGAGACACCAGCACGTGGTACAGGCGTCTCGGTCACATAAGTGACAAGGGGATGAGAGTTATGGCACAGAAAGGGAAGTTACTGGGTATTGAGTCAGTGGACTTGGAATTTTGTGAAGACTGTGTCTTCAGGAAACAAAAAAATGTCAGCTTTACAAAAAAGGCGAAGACTCCAAAGTCAGACAAATTGGAGTTGGAGCATACGGACATATGTGGACCCATTCAAGTACCCTTTATCGGTGGCTCGAAGTATTTTTTAACTTTTATTGACAATACTACTAGAAAGTTATGGGTGTACTTTTGTAAAAATAAATCAGACGTGTTCGGTACTTTTAAGAACTGAAAGACATCTGTTGAAAACGAGACAGGTCTGAAATTAAATTGTCTAAAGTCTGATAACGGCGGCGAGTATTGCAATAGGGAATTTGAAGATTACTGTGTAGCTAACGGGATCAGGAGACTGAAAACTATTCCGATGAAGCCGAGATAGAACGGAATGGCAGAACGCATGAATAGGACGATCATGGAGCGTGCCCAGAGTATGATGTTACATGTCAGGTTGCCAAAGTAGTTCTGGGTAAACGCAGTGAGTACAGTAGCGCACTTGATTAACAGGGGCCATCAATTGCATTGAATTGTGGATTGCCTGAAGAAGCTTGGACCAGAAAATAGGTAAAGATTTTTTATTTACGCATTTTTGGTGGCATAGCCTATGTACACGTTGAGTTAGAAAATATGAGCAATTTAGACCCCAAGTCTCGAAAATGTGTGTTTGTTGGCTACGGTACAGCTAGCTACGGCTATAGGCTATGAGATCCAGAAAGCAGGAAAATTGTGAGAAGTGTGGATGTGGTCTTCAATGAGTCAGTTTTGTATAAAAATAGACAGGATCAGAAGGATGAGATAGCAGACGAGTCAGACTATGCTGAGTTTGAGGGATCATCTAGCAAAGTCTTAGAACCCCGGGATGTGAACAGATAGCCAACTCTACAGGCAGAGCCAGAAGCTCCCATAATCAGGAGGTCTCCTAGAGTATGTAGACCTACAGTCAGATATTCACCCTCATTGCATTATCTGCTGTTGTCAGACAGCGGAAAGCCGGAATGCTTTGAAGAGGCTTTGCAGGCAGGGGCAAAGGGCGAGTGGGAGCGTGCAATGGATGAAGAGATGCAATCTCTATCATCTAACAAGACTTGGGATCTGGTTCAGTTGCCTAAGGGTAAGCATTGCAGAACAGGTGGGTCTACATGCTGAAAGAAGAAGCTGAAGGGGGCAAGCAGTATAAGGTAAGACTGGTGGTCATTGGTTTTCAGCAGAAGCCGGGAATTGACTACACAGAGATATTTTTACCAGTTGTGAAAATATCCACCATCAGGACAGTTCTGAGTATAGTGGCTACAGAAAACTTACATCTGGAGCAGCTAGATGTCAAGACAGCGTTACTCTACGGTGATCTGGAGGAAGAGATCTACATGCAGCAGCCACAGGGATACTCAGTTAAAGGGAAGGAGGACATGGTGTGCAGGCTGAAGAAAAGCTTGTATGTGTTGAAACAGGCACCCAGGCAATGGTATAAGCGATTTGACAGTTTTATGGTAGATACAGGGTTCAACAGATGCCATGGTGACCATTGCTGCTACATTAAGAGGTTTGCCAACTCGTATGTGATTCTGTTACTGTACGTAGATGACATGATGATTGCAGAATCTAACATGGATGAGATTGTAAATCTCAAGGCACAGTTGTCCTAGGAATTTGCTGTGAAGGATTTGGGAGAAGTCATACGGATACTCGGGATGAGGATCAACAGGGACAGAAAAAGTCGAAAGTTAAAAACTTTCGCAGCCGGAGTGTGTTGAAAAGGTCCCGCAACGTTTCAACATGAAAGGTGCTAAGACCGTTAGCATGTCCTTGGAAAGTCACTTAAGACTTTCAAAGGAACAGGGAATTGTTACAAACAAAGATAGGAACTATATGGAAAAGGTACCGTACGCGCCAGCCGTGAGTAGTTTGATGTATGCCATGACTTGCACGAGGCCGGACATCGCTTATGCATTGGGAGTTGTGAGCAGGTTCATCTCAAATCCGGGCAAGGAGCATTGTGAAGCAATTAAGTAGATTCTGAGATATCTCAGGGGTACCACGGTATATGCTTTGTGTTATGAGGGTTCGGGAATTCAGCTGAAAGGGTTCGTGGATTTAGATCTAGCTGGGGACATCGACAGCAGGAAAAGTATAACATGGTATGTGTTTACCCTGGGCAGTGCAGTGGTAAGTTGGGTTTCCAGGTTACAAAAAATAGTGACAATCTCTACTATCGAGGCAGAACATGTCGCAGCCACTGACGCGTGTAAAGTGTTGATTTGGCTAAAGGGCTTCTTAAAAGAATTGGGAAGAGGTCAGGACGAGGGTTAGTTGTATAGCAACAGTCAGAGTGCTATACACTTGGCAAAGAACTCGGCATTTTATTCAAGGACTAAGTATATTAATATAAAGTATCACTTTATTTGGTCTCAACTGGAAGAGGGGCGATTCAATCTGGAGAAGGTTCATATGAACGAAAATCTTGCTGACATGTTCACAAAGATTGTGACAGTGGAGAAGCTGAGGGACAGTTCAGCTTCTGTTGGTTTTTGGGCTTAGAAGACAAAGGGTTGGTTTACATGGGACTTGGGATTTTTGGATTGCAGAAGACTTGAAGTAGTTTTACTTCAAGTCGGAAACCTTGTTGTTTAGTGACCGCTCGAGCGGCTAGGGGTTCGCTCGAGCGGCTAGGGGTTCGCTCGAGCGGACTTGCACGCAGTTGGTTTCCAGTTAGTGACAACTCGAGTGACTAGGGGCCCGAGTGAGCGGGCTTGTACGGAGGTGGTCTTGGGCTAGTGAACGCTAGAGCGGACAGGGGTCCGCTCGAGCGGACCGTCGCGGAACAGTTTTTGCTGTGCGGCGGCTAGGGTTATGTTTTAACCTAAGGGCTTTTATGAAAATCGCAGATTGTCATGTTTTAGTTTGAGAGAAACCTCAAGATCATTTTTCCTTTGGTAATTTTCAGATCAATAGTAAAAGTGTGAGTCCGTGGACGTAGGCACCATTGTCGAACCACGTAAAAACTCACGTGAGCATCATTGGTCGTTTTTTGTTCTCGTTCTAGTTTGTGTTCGTTTGTGGCTTGATTGTGTTATTCACTAATGTGATTTGTGGGTTAGATTTAGTCGAGTCTTGACTTGAAATTCAAAACAAATTGCTGCTGCTGCTTTTATTTTTTTTCAATTTTTAGAGCAAGATTTGGATTTATTTTTTTTAAAAAAATGCACAAACTTGGTCATCCATAAGGCATTTGAATTCTATATGCCCTCATCCATTGTTGAAGATTATTTTGCATAGCCTAAGCTAGAATGATGAAGAACCACAAACAAAGTTAATCATAATAAAGAGTGTTATTTTGTTCACTCACCCGATAAAGTGGGTGAAGAATACCTATTTTCTCATTGGTTCAAATTGTGGAGCCTAATATACATTTGAACCAATAGGAAAGTGGAGTCTACACTTTGAACCAATAGGAGAGTGAGTATTGTTCAACCACCTTGTGCAGTGGCTGAACAAATTTATTTTCCTAAATAAAGGCCATTCTTTTGAAACAGAAGAAGGGCTAATTTCATTTTCATCCCCTAAACTTTTATATTTTTTTAATTCCATCTTTCAACTATCAATTTTACTTATTTGGTCCTTCAACCATTTAATATACTCATACTCCGCCAAATTAAAAATTAATGTCTACTTAATTGACGAAAAACAGCCCTGTAGCCTTTTCCACTCATTTTTTGTGGGCAAAACAATCATTTTGCTACTTTGGCAGGAAATTTTACTCCTTTTACGCTAATAAAACAGAGCTGAGAAAAAAAAGATGGATTTTAGTAAACAGTAATTTTTTACGAAAAATAGCCTTGCAGCCTTTTTTATTCATTTTTTGTGAATAAAACAGTCATTTTGCTGCATATGGTGGAAAACAACTCATATTATGGTAACAAAACATAGCAGAGCAGATAAAAAAAAAAAAAGATGGCTTGTAAAATTGATAGTTTTTTTTTTCCTCAAGTAAAATTGATAGTTGAGGGACGAAATATAAAAATTTCATAATAGCTTACGGGATAAAAATAAAA
Organism: Heliamphora exappendiculata; assembly: GCA_034768845.1. Classification (NCBI taxonomy): domain Eukaryota; kingdom Viridiplantae; phylum Streptophyta; class Magnoliopsida; order Ericales; family Sarraceniaceae; genus Heliamphora; species Heliamphora exappendiculata. The sequence goes on from JAOTRH010226952.1 coordinate 112,846, forward strand.
TTAACCCACAAAGGAAAGGTATATGAGCTCCATTGGGTTGGTTTAAAGGCATGAATAGGGGGTTCAATAAGATTGGGCCCATCTTTCCAACATAAGCAAAATTGAGTGTTTATGGAATTATTCAAACCTTTTCCAATCTTTTGCTTAAGACTTGTGTGAAGTCACCAATTGTCTCAAAAGCTTAAACTATTAGGAAATGGGTCCAACAATGTATATCGAGTTATTTAACACTCCCCTCACGAGTGATCCTATCTCGTCTCGCACATGAAGAGGTAAATAAACTAAATTAAATAGGTATACCCACACACATAGTGCACAATAACAAATATAATAAGGAAACACATATCACTAGACTTGAAGCCAAGATCTCGTAGAACCAGAGGTCTGATACCATATTAAGTCATCAATTATCCCAAAAGTTTAAGCTATTAGGAAATAGGCCGAACAATGTATATCAAGCTATTTAATAACTTGTATTTATAACAGTGTGGTGCTATTGCTCGGAGTGACCGGCTTACCTAATATTGGGGTGGAATTTTCAAGTAGACTTTGTTGCACAAAGGGCTTTCTTTTGCACATTACTGTGCAATACTTCAATGAAAGCTTCTTCTTGGTATTTTTAAATATCTCCTGAATTGCTTAATCTTTCCAGTTATGTCTTTTATTTTCTTATTAAATGCTATAGCAAACAACTTCAAATTAGAAGTCTTAATTATGTTGTGATACTTGCTTGGTATATGATTGAGCATTTGAATAATTATGCACACACAAATGTCTTCCACAACGGCCATGCAATACGGAGATGGGGTTCTTTTGGCATTTAGAATACGGCTGCAGTAGGACAAGCTACATCTCGCATACTAAACAATATTGAATGAAAAGAAAAATTAAAACTTCAGCGAACTGAACTTTTGGATTTTAAAAGGGAAACCTAAAAGAAAAATTAAAAGCTATTCTACGCTCTACAGGTAGTTTATGTTTGGTGCTGCTAATAGAGTGCACTGTGCTATGTAGCTTGCAACTGAAAAGCATAGATTGCTAGGCTGTAGTGATTTCTAGTGACTGTGTTATGGGTTTACTCTCATTAAATGTTTCATGGGCTTGGGAGCATATCTAGGGATTAAACTCGTCAAGCCTACGATGGAATGGTATGCAGACTTGGAAAAATAAGATTATTGTTTCATATTTTGATCTATTTTGTCAAAAAATAATGTTTTATATAACATAGTGTCAAAAATGCACTTCACTTATTTTCTAACAATTATGTAAAATAATATCATAATAACAGTGTTAAATGCAATTATAAAACAATGTTAAATGCAATTACATGTGTTAAATGCAATTATATAACAAGTGTTAGATGGGAATTATTGAGTACATATTCAATGTCATTTGTCTTGGTATGAAGTGTGCGACATGGGTAATTGATTTACTTTGAAGAGTTCATGTGTATAGCTCGCACTACTTCCCACCATAATTTAGCAAAAGTTTCTTTAGGTCACTT
>JAOTRH010226953.1:0-77371 GCA_034768845.1 Heliamphora exappendiculata
ATTTTAGGAAAAGTTTTAGAAAAATTTTAGGAAAAGTTTTGAAAAATCGTAAAAATCTTAAAAAAATCCTAAAACTTTTAGGGAAAATTTTAGAAAATTTTTATAAAATTTTAGGAAAATCTTTGAAAAATCCTAGAAATTGAAGAAAATTTTTTAAAAATTTTAAAGAAATCTTTAGGAAAATCTTTGAAAAATTGTAGAAAAATTTTAGAAATTTTAGGAAAAATTTTAGAAAAATTTTAAAAAATTTTAGGGAAATCTTTGAAAATTCCTTAAAATTTAAGAAAAAATTTAAATTTTTTTTAGAAAATCCAGGTAAAAGGGGCAAAAAAACAAAATAATTAACACAAAATGATAAAAATTGCCTGGCACACTAAGGCTTATGGTGCCTAGTTTGTTGCAAAAGCCAAAGGATCGTCTTTTACACACGAATCTAGGGTTAAGAGGATTTGCCTAGAGTACCAAGGCTTACGATACCTAGTCTTTTACTGGGACGTATAAGATTTACCTGGAGTACCAGGGCTTAGGGTGTCTAATTTCCCAGGGCATGAAAGATTTGAATGATTGTCAGTTACACACGAACCTAGGATTTGTTTTATTGCTTTTGGCTATCTACTGCATATTTTATGTGTTTGATCCGCCCTTTATGTATCCTTTGTTTGTCTTCTCTTTTCAGGTTGGTCATTATGTCAGAGGCTTCGGAGATTCTGCCTCCGGAGAGGTGTTGCAATGGTACGATGCCCTCCCTGCTCCCAGTCGGGCTTACATTGATGCCTCTGGCTTTGTTCGGTTCTTACCCCTGTTGGGTAGGACGAGCAACGACCGGGTATGGTTGACAGCCTTGGCCGAGCGGTGGTGGGATACCACAAACACCTTTCATTTTACCACATTCGAGGCTACTCTGACGCCTCTGGATTTTGCGCTGATCACCGGTATCCGGGTTGGAGGAGCCCCTATTCCGTTCAACCCCACCATCGGCCGCTTTGCTGATGCACTGATGTACTTCCTCGGAGCTATTCCCGCTCAGATGGATCACGACCAGGTCCGGTATACCTAGTTTTTTGAGCACTTCAGACACTTCCAATGCACCGAGCTCCATCATTTCGAGTGGGTCACCCAGGGCTTTTCTGATGTATATGTTCGGTACCTCCTTATTTTTGAACAAGGAGAATACCGTCCATTTGCACTACCTCAGCGCCCTGGCTCGTCTTGACCGAGTTGCTTCATTTGATTAGGGAGGTGTCGCTCTCGCTACACTCTACGGCTTCATGCGGACACTGATCTGGTTCCCCCAAGAGCTCAGAATTGGGGGATACTGGAGGGTCTGGGAGATATGATTTAGTTTCTGCAGTTCTCCATTTATTTTTGTTATCTATTATTATCTCCTTGCTAACATCTTCTTCTTTATAGTTGTGGACTTATGAGTTCCTCGGGCTTCACCTCCCGGCTAACTCTGCAGCAGACTCTCTAGTCATTTCCCGTGCAGCCCGGCGGTTTCTAGAGCTGAAGGGGAAGAAGGCCGGGGGGAAGGACATTGACCAGTTCCGTATCTTGCTAGACCGGCTGACTCCCGACCATGTATTATTTTTACTGCTCTCTGTATCATACTGTTCACTGTACTATACTGCTTCTGTTTTCTTTTGCTCTGCACACACTAATTACTGTAAACTGGTTGTTATCATACACTACACTGTTCACTGTACTATACAGATTCACTAGGACATCTGGAGAGAGGTAGAGGATCGGGTTGGCGCATATCTGATGCGCAGTCGAGATCTCATTTCGAGACAAATTTTGCTCGAGGGTCCATTCGAACAAGAGCATTATCTAGGAGAGCGAGTGGTTTGCCAGTCGCTTGGCCTAGATCACTTTCGGATCCCAGTGGTCCTTCCAGCTTGTATATGTCAGACCGATCACCTGAGCTAGGTAGATCTTTTTTTGGAGCTGGTGGGGACGCATGCTGCGGAGCTACTGGTACCGGTGGGGGACTATGCCGTCTGGGCCTGGGCACATTTACGGGTGCCAAAGGTTGTTGAGGCCGGTGCTGCTGAGGCTGCTGCTAGAGCTACTGCTGGTGTTGCTGTTGTTGGCAGGATGAGAGGCCCAGAGATTCCATGGGATATCCAGATTGTTGCATGCTATTTCCCTTTTCCTCTATCGGTCCCTGTTCCGCCAGCACCGGAGTTCAGGGTTGAGATCGGCCAAGTTTGTTTTCCACCTTTCCTTCACTTACTTCTATACTTGTCCATTTTTCTTGAACCTCTCTCTTCTTTACAGATTGACCAGGCTTGGTTAGACCGTATTATGTTTATGGTCACTGGTCTGAGGATACTGGTCCGGCAGATGGACGCCTCGATGCGAGTAGCCGGCGTTGCTTTCACGCCAGTGGCCATTGTAAGTATATAGCATGTTCCTTTCAGTTTTTCTGCATTTTTCTATCATTATTCTGTTTTGAGCTTTACTTTTCTTTTGACAGCCTCCAGTTTCAACTACCGACATAGTATTTTCTTAGGTTCCCGCTCCACCTCCAGCTTCGGTCTAAGCTCGAGGTCGTGGTTCTCGCGCTGCCTCATCCAGAGCTCACTCCTGCGAATCTATCTCTTCTGCCCGGAGCCGCTCGAGAGTCGTGTCCTCCTCTTCTGGTAGTTATGATGGCGATGATTTTGATAGACTCTTCGAGGACAACAGCTCGAAGGTGGCCGGTCCTTCTACCCGCTGGGTTCGCTCGAGGAACGACTGAGAGAGAGAGAGAGAGCTCCCCCCAGCTTTATTTATTTCCAGACACACTTTCTTTATTATACATTTTGGTTTTCACGGGCCTGCGTGCCCTTAACTTTGTACATTTATGGGCCTGCGTGCCCCTATTATTAGTTATCGGGCCTGGGTGCCCCAGTTACATTATACCACTTTTTGATGCATTTTTAGGCCTTCGTGCCATTCATTTCTTCTCATGTTTATCTGTTTGTATGACTTTCCTTTATTTACTATTCAAACTGTCATGGATGCACAATTCAAATGTCAAAATTTATACAAATCTCACACATACCCGCCATGTTTAAACATGGCGATCGCCATTTCGAACAAAATTGACATGGCAGTTGCCATTTATAACCTGGCGATCGCCTGATCAGAGGGCTAATGTCACTGCACGATTCTTTTTAGAGTTGGCAGTCGCCGACTCCAAGGTGGCGGTCGCCACATTGAAAATACCTTTTTGTCAAAATTTTGATTTTTTGCCTTTTCTTGCTTTATAAATATAGCCCTGGAGGCCCCATTTTCTGTTACTCTGACTCAAATGGCTTCTTCCCTTTCTGCATGGATTGAGGCATTTTCCCATGTCAAACATTTGAACTTTGCTTCTTTCGGCATCAACTCTTTGTTTTCTCTAATGGCCATAAAGATCGATGTACCTTTATTAAAAGCCGCTGCCCAACTATGGGATTTGCAGTCCCATGTCTTTCGATTTGGCCTTGAAGAATTATGCCTCACTGTGGAGGAGTTTGCTGCTATTTTGGATTTGGCTCCTCGAACTATTGTTGTTCACACTCCCTTCCTCTTGATTCGACAACAAGTGATGCAGCTTTGTGGTCTGTCTAGGATGGAGGCTTTTTTGCTGACATCAGGTGACTACCTTGACACTTCCTGGATTATTGAGAGGTTCCATCCTACCGGTGACCTTAGCGACCTCAATTTTCAACTGCGGCAACGTTATGCTCTTTGTTTCTGTCATCTTGCCTAGTATCTCCCTGTTCCATCTGATGGGCGAGTTAGCTACGCACTGGTTTACATTACTAGTCAGATGTGGATGGAGAAGGACTTTGTACCACTTATCTTGGCCGAGACACTGCTGGGCTTAGATGCTGTTCATCGTAGTGAGACCACTACTTTTGCTGGCAGCCCCTTGCATCTTCAGGTAAACTAAAACCTTTCTCTTTATCAGACTTATGTCATACTGCAAAGCTTTTCTTTCACTGATCTAATTTTTGTTGCAGATCTGGTTAATGGAGAAAGTGAATCTTGTATAAAAATCACCTACTGATAGACACAATGCTACAGCTTTCCTTTACCGCCCCTGTTATCTGATATGTAGTACCACAACAGCCTGGCAATAGTACCTCTCATCTCTGATTGGCCCAGATATCACCTAGTAGTGCCCCTGGTGGCAAATCCCTGGCATGACTTCAACTACTATGGATCACCCTGGTGTTCTGCTAATTGGTCTGCATCAAACTACTTTCTATAACCCTCATTGAATTATGTGGCAGTTTGGTCGTAGTCAGATCATCTTTTCCAGTATTCAAGGTCGTTTATTTTCATCTACACTGCGAGCCCCATTTCTAGCATTGTATCAGGATACCTAGCCATCTCGCTCACGGATGAAGATGCAAGAATTGCAGTGTTCCGAGCTTTTTAATGAGTACAAGATGTGGCTGATGCAGGATAGGGAGAAGAATGATAAAGAAGAAAGGAAATAGGCAACAAAGAGGAGAAAGACTTGAGGATTCTTGCTTTGTTTTGAAAATTTCACGGCTTTCTTTTTTTATTTTACTTGTAGAGTTTTGGGACTTCCGTGCCCTTTCTTTTATTTTCAAAACTTTGTAACTTCAATCAAAGTAATGACTTTATTATCCAAACTTTGTAACGAATTTAGATGGTATAAATTTATCCAAAGTTTTTTTAAAAAAAAACTCCAATTAAATGACTTTATTATCAAAATTCAGAAATTAATTTGCATTGGTCTCACTTTGATTCAAGATTGTGAAAGAAAAGAATGTGGCCGAACTTCTTTAAAAGAAGCTGCATACGTATCCCAAAAAGATGGAATCAGGCTATAACGTAGTTTGGGCTTAGTTTTCACTCGAATATTGACACTCTCTTTTTGTAATACCCTAACTTTTGCCGAGGTCGTCCTTTCGGGATTTTGACCTTTCGGGCTGCTTTAACTTTTTCCTGAGTTGGCTTTTCGATTTTTAACTTAGCAAACTTTTATTTTCTATTTATTTTTACCTCAAGGGTAGTACTTTTTGAGTTGATCGAGGTTAACTGGAGTGGAGAACATATCGCCATCCAAATCCATAATAATAACTGCTCTACCGGTCATGATGGTTTTGATGAGAAACGGTTGGACCAGTTCGACTTAAACTTGCCTCTCGGGTCAAAGATAGGAGCTCTGATTTCCTTAAGAACCAGATCCCCTTCTCTGAGGTCCTGGGTCTTGACCTTTTTATTGAATGCTCGAGTTATGCTCCTTTGGTATCCTTGCACATGAAACAAAACCTTCTTTCATCAAATAAGAGCAACTCTTCCATCTGATTCCTCTGCCATTCTTCTTTTGAAATACTGGCCTCGGCCACTACTCTTAGTGAAGGGATTTCTACCTCAATGGAAAGCACGGCTTCCATCCCGTATACTAGAGAGTATGGCATAGTTCCTGTTGAAGTTCTGATTGACATTCGGTATCTCCAAAGTGAAAATGGTAGATGCTCCGGCCAATCCTTATGTGAGTTGATTGTCTTTTATAGGATTTTCTTGATATTCTTGTTTGTTGCCTCTACTGCTCCATTGGTCTGCAGCCGATATGGTGAGAATTTGTAAGCCACTATCTAGTATTCTCCGAAAAGATCCAAGATCTCTCCTTGAAAATGTGACCCATTATCTGAGATAACCTCGTGTGGGACCCCATACCTGCAGATGATGTTTTTTTTGGTGAACTTAGCGACATGAGCTGCTTTCAATACTGAGTAGGAGGTTGCTTCCACCAACTTGGTAAAGTAGTTAATGGCCACTAAAATGAATTCATGTCCATTTGATGCCTTCGGTATTACTCTGTCGATCACATCAATGCTCCATACTGAGAATGGCCATGGTGACATCAGGTTATACAGTTGTGATGGGAAAACGTGCATAAGGTTTGCATGAATCTGACACTTGTGACATCTCCGTATAAACTGTATACAGTCTGCTTCCATGGTCATCCAAAAGTACCCTTGCCATAAGATCTTCTTGGCTAACATGTTTCCGCTCATGTGTGGCCCACAAACTCCCGCGTGAATTTTCTTCATCAGTTCTTGACCCTCTTCATTGTTGATGCACAGCTTAGTGAAACGAAAATGCCCCCGTTTGTATAGTCTACCACCGTAAATGATAAACTGTGCAAATAATCGTCGTATTGCTCTTTTGTCATTTTTGTTGGAAAACTTGGGATATTCTCCTTTCTCCACAAAGTTTTGGATGTCAAAATACCATGGTAGGTCGTTAGTGCTTTCTTTGATCGCAACCATCGTCTCGTATGTCGGCTTTTTTTTCTATTAGATTATCAAAAACCTCATTCGGACTCCAGGTGGTATGCCAATCATGGATGCTAGGGTAGCTAGTGCATCGGCAAATTTGTTTTGCAGTCTTGGAACATGGGTAAAGATCACTAATTCAAAGCATGGTATCAGCCTTTCTAGCTCTTGATGATAGAGACTTAAGGTTAACCTTCCATTCTCCTCTCGCTTATGAAACTACTAGTGCCGAATTTCTAATGACTTCCAGCTTTCTTGCCGCTAATTCTAAGGCTGCCTCCAATCCAGCTAAACACACTTCATATTCAGCCTGATTGTTGGTAACTTTAAAATTGAGCTTTAGAAACAAAGGAGCGTGGGATTCGTCAGGAGTGACAAGAAGAACTCCTATTCCATAGCCATATTGATTGGATACGCCATCGAAATATAGAGTTCACTTGTCATCCCCGACTTTCATCAGCTGTTCGTCAGGAAACTGGAACTCTGTGTTCTCACCCCCTTCAACTGGTTGGTCAGCCAAAAATTCTGCCACTGTTCTACCCTTGATTGACTTTTGGGTGACATATTTGAGGTCGAATTCTGATAATAATTGCAACCATCGAGCCAACCTTCCTGTTAGTGCTGGTTTTTTAAATAGGCACTTCAATGGGTTCATTCGAGAGATGATATTCACTGTGAAAGATAGCATGTAATGCCTCAGTTTTTAGGAGGCCCAAACCAAGGCCCAGCATGTCTTTTCCAATGGTGTGTATCTTATTTTTGACCCTGTCATCTTCTTGCTTAGGTAGTAGACAGCCTTTTCAACTCCAGTTTCACCTTCTTGTGCCAACGTACATCCCATAGCTGAATCAGTCACTGACAAATAGAGGATCAGTGGCCTATCATGTTCGGGAGGAGCTAGAACAAGTAGATTTTGTAGGTACTGTCGCATGGCATCGAAGGCATCTTGGCATCTCTAATCCCATTCGAACTCGATTCCTTTCTTCAATAGACGGAAGAGCGGTTCACAGGTAGTTGTCAGTTTTGTAATGAATCAGCTAATGAACTGTATCTTACCCAAAAAGCCTCTGACTTCTCATTTGGTCCTTGGAGGAGGCATTTCCAAGATTGCCTTGATCTTTGAAAGATCCACTTTGATACCCAGTTGAGTGATCATAAATCCAAGCATCTTTCCAGCAGTAACTCCAAAGGCACACTTCTGCGGGTTAAGTTGCATCTTGTACTTTTGAATCCTTTCAAAGAACTTTCGTAGTGCTGTGATGTGGCCATCCCGATCATTGGACTTGATTATCATATCGTCCATGTACACTTCGACCTCCTTGTGTATCATGTCATGCAGTAAAGTAGTGGTAGCCCTCTAATAGGTTGCCCCTGCATTCTTCAAACAAAACGGCATTACACGATAGCAATAGGTGCCCCAAGGTGTGGTGAATGCCGTCTTTTCTCTATCCTCGGGATCCATCAAAATCTGGTTGTATCCAGAGAAGTCATCCATGAATGATAGCAAGGCGTGCCCCGCTGTACTGTTTACCAAGACGTCAATATGTGGCAGTAGAAAATCGTCTTTCGGGCTAGCCTTGTTGAGATCCCAAAAATTTACGCAAACTCAGATACGTCCATCTTTCTTCAGCACAGGGATAATATTAGCCACCCACTTTGGATACTCGATTACCATTAGGAATCCAGCGTTGATTTGTTTGGCAACTTCTTCTTTAATCTTCAAAGCCCATTCTGGCTTGATCCGTCTTAATTTTTGTTTGATCGGTTTAGCATCAGGGTATAAGGGGATATGATGTTGGATAATGTCATTATCAATTTCGGGCATATCCTCATAAGACCATGCAAATACATCCCTGAATTCTTTTAATAAAGTTATTAATTATTTTTGTTCAACTAAGGATAAAGAAGAACCGATTTGTACATTTTACGGGTTAGTTTCATTACCAAGATTTATTGACAAAATTTCTTTAATTATTGGTTGGGCATGCATTTCTTTTTCTCTTTTTATTAAAAGTTTTATTTTTTTAGGAATATCCCGGTCAAATTCAACATTGTCAGAAAGTGTATGAAATAAATCAAATAAAGCAGAGTAGTCGAAAATTTCGTTCATTTCATTTAAAGAAGAGGGCATTACAAACTCGAAAGCATAAACCTGGGGAGATGCATAAACAGACGATCCCTCAACCACAGACTCAGACTCGGACTCATATTCAAACTCAGACTCAGAACAGACCACATGCACATCATAGGACTTTAAGGTCCAGTTCTTCACTTCCTTTGTAGTTGCATCAACAATGAGCTTGGTGCAGTCAGTTGGCGCGTTGAAGCCCATCATGAAGCAGTCTGTGTCAGTTACATGCAGCTGAGCCATCTTTTCATTGAACAATGCTCCCATACCGATTCCATCGAGCTTGTCGGCCCAATATTCCTCTTTAATCTTCATTCCTCCCTCTTCCTTTTTCACTGTCTCTTCCTTTTCTGTATCAAACAACTGATGGCTGAAAAAGATTTCCAGCCCTGATAGCTTTTGATTGGTTTCTTCATCGATCCATGGTTCTAAAAAGCCGCAGTACGGGAAATCTTTCCCTTCCTTGACAAAGTACCCATTGAGCGTTTCAGAATAACTAACCTTCCATCCCCTTTTAGGCCCTTCTAAATCTTCTTTCGTTGGCTCATACTCAAGACCAAAATGGTGCAAAGTCAGCAATGCCTGGACAGGTTTCAGAATACCCTGCTACTTGCGTCCTAGTCCCATGCCTGAAAAGTAGGACATTTGCCTCATCATCGTGATTGCCCTTGGGTTGATGTACCTCTCTTCTTCATTTATTAGCATCTGGACAGCCTGTGCTTCATCAAATTGGAAACCACTTAGCAACATGTCCCCTTCGCCATGATAAACTTCCAAGAGAGTTGAGCCCTCTCCTCTCAGGGGTTGGATGCTGTCTTCTCCATGAATAGTCAGAACTGCACCATTCTTTATCAGTTTCAACTTTTGGTGAAGGGTTGATGGCACTGCCTATACGTTCAGATCATGCAGCCATGGTCTGCCTAGCAAAAGGTTAAAAGAAGCTAGTATGTCCAGTACGTGAAACTCAATCGATGCCTCAAAAGGTCCTACTGATAGTGTGAATGACACCGAGCCCAACACATCTCTCCTTATGTTGTCATAAGCCCGGACTCCTTGATTGCTTGGTATGAAGTGCTCCGTCTTTAGTCCTAAACAAAGTGCTGTTCTGAGCGAACATACATGTAATGCAGACCCGTTATCAATAAGAGTCATAGGGAACCATTTGTTCAGGCATTTAACGATAATGTGCAGTGACTTGTTATGAATTCTTCCCTCTACTGGAAGATCTTTATCGAAAAAAGAAATGACATTCGGCTCTACTGCCGGCAGAATAAGTTCAATTAGTTGCTTCGGGGTGGCATCTATCGAAATGCTGGCTTTATTCAGAACCTTTAGCACTGCTTATATGTGTTTATGTAAGGTCATTAGTAGCCCCCAAATGCTGATATTGGCTTGCGTCTTCTTTAACTGCTTCAGCACTGCATCATCCTCTTCTTTTTGTTCTTACTCCTTCCCTTTTCTACTTGGTTGCCCTTTTTCCAGCTGGACTAGCTTGAAATGCTGCCCACTTCTGGTCAAATGTTCTATCCCCTCCTCGGGATCCCATAATCCCGGTATGGCGTCGCTAGTTTGTCGTACCTTGTTCATAAGCGGAGGGCTTTCAAATGCCCACAAATTGCCTAAACCACCAATTGCTATTCTTCCTCTTCTCTCATCATCATCTTCAATAGCCCATATATTATCAACTTCTTCCCATATGTCTTCACCAATAAAATCCACCTGCTGTTCCCAAGCAGCCCAAAAATTGATCCACTCCGCTCCGTCTGATTTCAGCATAACCTTTACCAGCCAATAGGATTGCATTTTGTCCACACATACTTCTTCCTCAAAAAGTTTGGGAAGGGTAATGCTGTCGAGCACATGGCCAAACCCATATGGTCGGGCTAGGTAATCCAAAGGCCATTTGTCTTTTTCATTACGTTTTTCTTCTTCTTCTTGAACTGCCACCTGATATCCTTCCTAGGCATCATCATTCCATTCTTCCACTATATCCCAACTATTTTCATCCATAATCAATGAACAGGTTGTCAGGTCCTCAGTAATTGGAACAGATGGGCGCAACAGATGCGTCGAACAGATGTGCTGACTCGGATCCTCTGACTGTCCCAGAGGTATGTAGTTTATCCAAGACTACTTGGCATGGTTTGGCAATGGGTTGGTTGTAACATTTGGCTTTATGGCAGCAGATGGCGGAGGGATCACTTTATTGTCAATGAGATCTTGGATTTGATGGCACAGCCTCATACATTTATCAGTCAAATGCCCGTGACCTTGGTGGAAGGCGCTGTATTAAGAATCATTAAATCTTGGTGGTAAGGGGTCAGGTACGGACATGGGGTCCAACGACTTAATAATAAAATGTTAAGGAGAGTGAACACCCTCCTTGGCCTTTGTTACTGTTGACCATTGTCTGACTGTTGGGCATTGTTAGATTGTTGGACGAAAGAGGACGGGTTCAGCAGGTTTACCTCGTTTGAGCGAGACACGAGGTTGGTGATGGCAGATTGGTTTTGATTGTTTGTTGGGAATGTCCTCCTTGGCTTTTGGCTAGGCTCAGTTTTTTCAATATCCCTAGATTGTATGGCATCTTCAATATGTACCCCAGCATCAAACAGCTACTCAAAGGTAGAAAGCAGCTGTGTGATAAGGTACTGCTTCAGTGGAGACTATAGATTCTTAATTACGATCCTCACTTGTTCTTGCCTAGTGGGTCAATTTGTCATCTTAGCGGCTTTACCCCTCAAACGGGTCAGGAAATCAACAAAAGACTCCCGATTCTCCTGTCGAGTTATTTTGAGTTCTCGGATGGTGACATCTAATTAGACGTTGTAGCTGTACTGGCTGATGAATGTAGTGGCTATATCTTCCCAGGTCCTGGTCTTAGCCAACTCCAAAGAAAGAAACCATCTTTGTGCAACCCCAAACAATGATCGATGGAAAAGTTGGGCCTTGAGCTGATCATTAATTCTCATAGGGGACAGGGTTTTGACATACATTCTCTGATGAATGCGAGGATCTCCAATTTCATCAAATTTTTCCATCTCTGGCATTTTAAACTTTTCTAGAAAATTTGCATATAGGAATAGGCACAAGCCACCCACATCTGGCATATATTCTTCTACTCCATTTGCCTTTCTCAATACCTTTTCCATTCGATGGATCTTTTCTGCCAGCGCAGATTTCCTATACTGGGTAGTGTTCTCTTCTACCACCATCGAGCGGGGGACCCGAGGTGGCATAGCAACTTGTGGTACATCCTGTCCTTGGTTTTTGTCCTAGAAGTCTTCGCTGTTCTCATTTGTGTTATCTAACTGTTCATTCATAGCGGGTATACGAACCTAAACCGTCCGAATCTGCGACTGACATTGATTTTGAGCTTAAGTCTGCTGCTCCACAACTCTTTGTATCTCAATAATAGCTCTCATAAGAGCTGTTAAGTTTACTTCATTTTTTTTCCATTTCAACTGACTGATCAGATACCCTGTAAAGTCTTCCCGTCACTAATCTTTCCCAGACATGTGTCGACGATGATCTTCTCATCTCAATGATCTAGACTAAAAGAAAACTTGGATCCCAAAAGCAGATTAACCAGTATCAAATACTTCCTAGATAAAATTCTGACGACATATAGCAAACATCTCAGATACCCAAAATAACAAACCATAAGCACTGAAACTGAAGCAATTGAGGTTTATACTAGTAGCATAATAACAGGACAACTTGGGATGACAGCTAAGGAGAAGATCAACCAAATTCTAGAGGAAAAGTTTATCTAAACAGATAGCACTCCGACAAGAAACATCTCTAACCCTCAAGAGACCGATTTGATCTAAAATTCTAAAGGAAAATGGGCAGCATAACGGTAGAAAAACAGAACTAGCTCACAAGGGTCTAACAAAGGTTCGAAGAAAGCGAGTCTGAACAAAGGCAAGGGTATAGAACTAATAATCCAAGAAGAATCCGAAAGAGAGAGAAACTATCCTAGAGGTTTCAAAATAAGGCACGGGCATGATCCCGAGAAGAAAACTACTGCGTGAAAACCAAATGAGGTGAAGAACAAAATTCGGGTAAGAGCTCGGAGGAAAAGCTAACCTAAACAAAAAGAGATAATAGAAAACTCGGGCCAAATCCGGGAAATGAACTAACCTAATTTGAAAAAATAATCCTAATAATCGCAATCAAAACGTACAATTAACAAAATACATAATCCTACTAGGGTTAGCAGCACCTAATGGGGGTTCTAAGCTACTATATGCAAAAGGCCAATTTTGGTCAATCGAACAGGGTACCTTCTGAATAGAGCCGGGTACATACCTCCCATACCTAGAGTGGTGCAAGACATGGTCAAACGGTATGCCCGAACTCTTTTGCTTTACCTATGAAAGTGTACATTCAGTAAGGCTTGCCCGCCTTCCAAACAATTCTCGAAATTGATGAACGTTCAGGGCACCAGGTCGACCAGGCAGGGGGGTTTGAAGAACAATGCATATGCATGAAAAAATACAAATGAGAAATACATATTAAGAACCAATGATGTTTTCAAGTTTAGCCCTCTTAGTTGATTTTATAAACCAGTCCCCAGCAGAGTCGCTAGAAAATACTGTGGCGCCAGAATTTTGGGGGTTTTAAAAAATATTTCAAAACTATGGGAATTTAAAGATGTTCGAAAAATATCTTAACATCTTGAAAGCTAAATTTTAAAAATTCATTTTTGTTGAAAATAGAGTCGCCACTTAGTTTTTGAGAAAAAATAAGAAAAACAAAAATGGCTACTGATATTTAAAATGTTTAACGAGAGAAAAATGGTTCGAGAGTTAAGGTACGAATCGGGAAAGGTGTTAGGCACCCCATTCGCCCAACCGTAAGATTGGCCTCTACTAATTATTATTGGTTCTTTAATAAGATTTCTCAAATGCATGTAAGTAAAGAAAGTGAAGGCAAAGAGAGAGTATCCAAAATTAAATATAGAAAATACATAACATATGTACATAACACTCCAAATTAAAACAAAAAATGATAAAATCCTAAGTTCTACGTCATACAATTTCTAACTATAGGATACATGAAACACCACTACATGCAATATTATTTAACCAACCTAAACTGTTATGATTCAAAAAAAAGTATAAAAATATGCTAGAAGTTGCAAAAATTACCTAAATATGAATTGTTGCAAAATAAGTTATACTATTCTAAACATAACACTAAACTGAAGTGCATATTCTTAAATTATCAAAAGCATAACTAAAATAAAAATATGTGAAAATTCTATATTAAAAGTTTACTAAAGAAAAATAATAAACCTAATAACAAGTGTTTTAAATATGATAAGAAAGTTTTTGAAAATTTAATTTGAAAGAAAAAAAAATAAAGGAAAAGCTTGCAAAAGAAAAATTAAGCTAAAATAAGAAAGTTTAGAAAATGCTATTAAAAAAAAAAATCTAACTATTCACATCTTACACTTTAAAGGAAAGAAGAAAGAAGAAAAAAAAGAAAATAAATAAGAAGAAAATAAAATCTAGCTTAAATTTTTTTTTATGATTTTTAGGTTTGATAATATGAAAGAAAATAATTCTAACATTAAAGAGAAAAAGAAGAGGACCAAAAGAAAAAAAAATGAAACTAACAATAATAAGACAAGAAAAAAAAATATAGCATTATAAGGAAAATAAAACTAGTAAAAAAAAGAACAAGAAAAGAAAATGTTAAAAGAAAAACTACACTAATATTAAAAGAAAAGAAAAGGAAAGGAAAGGGAAGATAAATCTATTAAAAAAACATTAGACTAATGCTAGCAAAAGGATTATTAAACTATTACTAAAAGAAAAGGAAAGAAAAAGAAAATAGATGCTAGAAAAAATTAATGCTAGTAAAGGAACTTTAAACTAACATTAAAAGGAAAGAAAAGAAAAGAAAATAGAATGAAATATTAAAAGAAAAACAAAACTACATTACAAGAAAAAGAAAAAGCCATATTAGCATTAAACTAATATTAAACGAAAAAAAAATAAAACACTAGCAAAGGAAATATTAAATTAAGATTAAAAGAAAAATTAGCATTAAATGGGTACATATTGGCAGTTGCAACCATTTTTATGTAAGTGCTTGTATTATAATAATAACGATATTATTTTAGTCGTATTGTCAAATTATGTTAGCACTAACTGATTTATTAATAACGTAATGCAAGTAAGCAACTAAATAAAATAGGTAAGCTAAATAAGCTAAAGATTGAATTCAAACATAAACAAAACAACTATAAGCAATGCAAAAACATAGTAAAGATGAAATGATCAAATTAACCCGGTCACTCCAAAGAGGAAGAAAGTGGAGTTAGAAGGATCGGGGATCCAAACGAGATCCCTGGATTGTTAAGGAATCCTCAAGTCGGGGAATGTGCTTCAATGGTCCAATCTTTAGATAGTGATCCAAGCTAGGGTTTCAATGTAGGCGTCGGAGGTTTGGATGTCGGTATTTCGGCAGGGCTTTGGCGTCATGGCTCGAAATTGCTCAGCGACTCGGTAGAGCTTCTCTCACTAAATCTCTCTCTAAAATTCTCTCTTGAAAATGTACGCTGGGGTACGGTATTTATAAAATTCTTTAACCGATGAGATGCTTTCACATTTTGGGACATGTTAGGCCATTTAAAGTTAGAGGTCGCCAGGTTGGAGGTGGCGGTCGCCATATCTAAGAAAGGTTCCACAATATTCTATTGGCGGTCGCCACAATGTGAGTTGGCGGTCGCCATGTTCGAGGTGGCAGTCGCCACTTCTGGTTAGGATTTCCAAGAGGTTCCATTGACGGTTGCCACAATGAACATGGTGGTCACCACATTGGGAATGACTTGCATAACAAGTTATCGGTGGTTTAACATAATTTCATTGGTTTAAAGGTTCTGGGATGATTAGATTCAAATACTGACCTTGGATCACTTCCCGAGAATCGAATTGAAGCACCATTTTGCTTGTTTTCATCATCGAATTCACCTAAGATTGGGCGAGGTCAAATTGGGGTGTCTACACCTGTCAAGTTAATTTTTATCAAAAATCATTTGCAAAAATAATGATTTTGACAGTTTTTCCTCAAACAACAAATTGGTATCAAAGCACTGGGTTCGAATACCTAAGAACCGTGGAAAAATGTTACATCACCCTGTGAGGATGGTTGCGTGTGTTTGATTACAAGTGTGTAAATATTTTGATAATATGAGTATGATAATCTGTTGAGCATGTGGATGCCGTGTATACGTGAGCATGGGGGTTGAACCTTAGAATTGATTGGTCTTGTCTTCTGGCATTTGAATTAACAACCTTGGATGCCAAGTTAGAAATGCGTTTGGCCGACGTATTTTCTAGCAAGGAATCTAAGTGGGTTACCCAAATTGACTCATTACTTTTGTCGATTCTCCTCGGTATGTGAGATGTTTTTACATGACCTTGAATGGCTATGTGTTAGCATGATTATGTGTTTTATGTTGGTGATAACATGATGAATGAAAGCTTATGTTGTTATGTTCTATATTCCTCTAATATAGAAGTTATGTCTACGCGGAGAGAACGAGGCTGTGGTCAAGGCCATGGCCGCGGTTTGGGCTAAAGAGATGTGCCAATCCCTGATGTTAGGGATGCAAATGCTTCCCAAGGACTTGTAGATGAGGTAGATTTACTGCGTGAGATGGTCGGCTCCATCCTTCAGCTAGCAGAGGCTGCTAGGGGGAGAGAGAGAGTACCTATGCTAAGGGCAACTGTTGCGATGCGAGAGATCTAACGTCTTGACCCTCCTACCTTTATTGGGGATCCCGATCCCAAGATGGCCATAGAATGGCTAGAGCTTGTGACGAGGATTTTGAATACATTGTAGATAGTCAAGGATGGCTTGAGAGTTGCATTTACCATTTTTCAGATGAGGGGTGACGCCCACGAATGGTGGAAATTTTCCAGAACTACTATGGACGGAATGTGGGCAGCTTTTGCCAGAAATACTTTTTTGAGTCCTTAAGGGACCTATACCGAGAGAAATTTCTTTCTCTGTCCTAATGAGTGATGTTTATGGTTCAGTGCGAGGCAGGGTTCACCAGCTTGTCCGGTTTTACACAAAATGTTGTAGCCACAGACGAATTGCGTGCAAAGAGGTTTAAGAGGGGTTTGAGACTAGCGATCAAAGATCGAGTCGTGACATTGAGGATGCGCGTACTTACGGACTTGGTGGAGTTAGCCATCACCGTAGAAAATACCTTATATGAAACACACTGGGCTAGAGAAAGTAGAACCCAGCAGGGTGGAGGAAATGTGCAGTCTGAGGGGCGCAGGAATAAGCAACAGAGGTCGTCCGGTCTTAATTCTCATCATGCGGGATCATATTAGAAGTAGTTTTCTGCACTTGCACCCTTAGTGGCTTCATCAGGAAGGCCGAAGCAAAGGAAGCTCATTTGTTATCGATGTAGGCAACCAGGACATCGTGAGTCAGGTTGCCCGCAGAAGAGACATTCTCAGAGTTCAGTGCCTGTTCAGTCACAGGGGAGAGAGCCACCATTCTATTTTGGGGATGACCAGCCAGGGAATTTTCGTAAGAGCTACCTTAAGGGAGGGAGCATACAGAGCATGGTAGGTGCACTAGTTATTCCGTCCGCATAGGGGTGATAGACATATCGGCAGCCACATCAGCAGCCAGCAGCTTAGACTTCTAGGGTTACAGAGGAAGGTGCCTCAGCCTAGTCAGTGCGATAGTCCTCAACACAGGGCTATGGTGCATAGACTAGGGGAACGCAGGACCGAGTGTACGCCCTTCTAGATCCTAGTTCTTCCAAGGCACCGGTTGTGCCTGATGCTGCAGCTACTACTTTAGTGATCAGAGTTACTCTCTTAGTGTACAGATCATAGGCCAGTGTTCTTATCGACATGGGAGCATTGAATTTTTTTATTTCATCTGCTTTTGCATCTTCTTTGGGGTTAGAAATGAACTCGTTGGGTAGAATGCTGTGAGTAGAGACCCCAGTTAGTGGGAATGTGATGTTGGTACGAGTTTGTAAATCCTGTGAGTTAGTGGTCGCCAACCGCTGTTTAGAGTTTGATGTCATCATTCTAGACATGACCACATTTGATATCATCGTAGGGATGGATTGGCTGACCACTTATCATGCCTATATCGATTGCAATCGATGGAGGGTATCAATTTGTACACCTAAGGGTGATTGTTTTTGTTTTGTAGGTGATCGGGACAATGGTTCGGTGCCTATGCCCAGTGTTGTGCGAAATCGAGGAAACCTTAGTTTCCTCTTTTCTGCTCTTATATTGGATGAGGCTGCTGTGACTATCTAGATGTCTTTCCTGATGATCTTTTTAAGTTGCCACCGAGTCGTGAGGTAGAGTTTTCTATCGATCTTATTCCAAGAGCCGCTCCTATTTCGATGTCATCTTATCATTTTGCACCAATAGAGTTGCGAGAGCTTAAGATACTGCTTTAGGAGTTGCTTGATAAGGGGTTTGTGTGCTCGAGTACGTCGCCGTGGAGAGCTTCAGCCTTGTTTACCAAGAAGAAGGATGGTTCCTTGAGATTGTGTATCAACTACCAAAAATTGAATTAAGTGACGGTGAAAAACAAGTATCCTATGTCGAGGATTAACTATTTGTTTGATCAACTAAAAGGTTCGAGTTGCTTTTGGAAGATTGACTTAAGGTCGTAGTATAACTAGTTGAGGATCAGGGAAGAGGATATAGCGAAGACCACCTTTCGGACTCGTTATGGTCACTATGAGTTTTTGGTTATGCCGTTTAGTTTAACGAATGCTCCTGCGACGTTTATGGCCTTGATGAACTGTTTATTCCTCCCGAATTTGATAGTTTTGTGGTTATGTTTGTAGATGACATTCTTATTTACTCACCATCAAGGAAAACACATGAGGAACATCTGCGTGTTGCGTTACAGCTTCTGAGGGAACATCATTTGTATACAAAATATGAGAAGTGTGAGTTCTAGATGTCATAGGTGAATTTTCTTGGACACGTGGTGTCGGGCGATGGAGTATCTATGGATTCTTCGAACACTGAAGCCGTGATGGAGTGAGAACGATCAAAAAATGTATTTGAGATCCACACCTTTTTGGGTTTGACATGCTATTACCGGCGATTTGTGAAAGATTATTCTAGACTTGCCGCTTTGATGACTCGCCTTACGCGAAAAGGAGTCAAGTTCGTTTGGAATGAGGCTTGTGAGTTAACATTTTAGGAATTGAAGAAGAGGTTGATGAGTGCACGAGTGTTAGTTATTCCAGAACAAAGTTTGGGTTACACAGTGTATTGTGATGCGTTGTATGATGGTTTAGGTTATGTTTCGATGCATGAAGGTAAGGTTGTGGCTTACGGATCTAGGTAATTGAAGACTCATGACCATAATTATCCGACACATGACTTAGAGTTGGCAACTGTGGTCTTCGCTTTGAAGGTATGGCGACATTATCTATACGGTGAACATTTTGAGATTTTCTCATATTACAAGAGCTTGAAGTACTTGTTTTCACAAAGAGACCTGAATCTACGCTAACGACGGTGGATGGAATTTATGGAAGATTACGATTTTAACCTTTAGTTTCATCCGGGGAAGGCTAATGTTGTGGCTGAAGCTCTTAACAAGAGATCTCATGGTTCGTTAGCTTCTATGGCCATGCTTGGGGAGGTTGGGGAGTTTGATCTATGTCTCAGGGAGATAGAGAAGGGTGCGACCTTATTTTCAGTGGTTTCACGACCTATGCTGGTTACTCGTGTGCTGGAGGCTCAGGAAATAGATCAAGAGGCTCAGTTGCCACGGGATCGTATTGCTAGTGGGAAAGACACCATGGGATGGGTTGTAAGCTCGGATCAGAGTTTGAGATTGGCAGAGAGAGTATTTATGCCAGAGTCGTGCCGTGCCAAGCCGATGTACTATGTGATTTTCACCATTCTCATCTTGCAGTGCACTCGAGAGGCACCAAGATGTATTATGATCTGCACTGTCAGTTGTAGTGGAAGGGAATGAAGAAAGATGTGGTTTAATTTGTTTCTTGGTGCCTTACTTATCAGCAAGTAAAGGCAGAGCATCAGAGACCTACAGGGTTGATACAGCTATTGGTAGTATCAAAATAGAATTGGGAGAACATCATGATGGAATTTGAATCGAGACTTCCTAGATTGCCTAAGGAACATGACGCTGTTTGGGTTGTGGTTGATAGACTGACGAAGTCCGCACATTTTCTTTCCATTTGGGTGAAGGGCTCCGTGGACAAGTTGAGTAGGTTATATGCCAGCGAGATTGTTCGGTTATACGGAGTGCCTGTATCTATTATTTTTAATCAAGACCCGCGCTTTACATCGCACTTTTAGCAGAGTTTTCAGGTAGCTTTGGGGACAATTTTCTTTGTAGCATTGCTTTTCATCCTCAGACGGATGGTCAGTCCGAGTAAACTATACATATTTTGGAGAACATGTTACGAGCTTGTGCGCTCAATTTTTGGGGTTCTTGGGAAGATCATTTACCGTTGGTAGAGTTTGCATATAACAATAGTTATCCGTCTAACATTGGGATGGCGCCCTTTGAGTCCTTGTATGATAAGCCATGTAGGTCGCCAGTGTGTTGGACAGATTTGGTGCGGGAAACGACGAAAAGGATTGCAAAGATTCGCCAACGTTTAGTGACGGTCCAGAGTTGTCAGAAGAATTACACCGATTAGAGGATGAGGCCTTTGGAGTTTGGGGTGGGGGACCATGTGTTTCTGAAAAACTCGCCACGCCGAGGTATGATGAGATTTAGCAGTAGCGGGAAGTTATCGTTGTGTTTTATCGGACTATTTGAAATCCTAGAGAGGATTGGAGAGGTAGCATACCGTTTGGCCTTGCCTCCTCAGCTGTCATCTGTGCACGATGTGTTTCGTGTTTCTATGCTTTGAAAATATGAGCCTGACCTATCACACATCTTGGATTGGGCTGAGTTGTGGGTGGATGAGGATGTTTCTTTTGAGGAATGACCGGTGAAGATCGTGGACACAAAGGAGCAAGTGTTGAGAGGGAGGACCATTGCATATATCAAGGTTCTGTGACTTTATCACAGAGTCGAGGAATCTACGTAGGAGCTTGAGTCCAAAGTCCGTGTTAAATACTCGGAGCTGTTTTCTTCTTGACCTCGTGGCAAATTTCGGGGGTAAAATTCCTTAAGGCGGGAGAGTTGTGAGACTCGATTCGTTTTAATTTTCGTAATGTATATTCGTAACGTGTGGTTATTGTTTTAATCGTTAAAAAAAGCATGTTTATATGTGTTTTATGTATACGTTGACCTAAATATGCATGCGGGTTTCAATCTCGGTCTTGACGGGCGTTGTAGCATAAAGTCGGTGAGCTTTCTGGGTAGAACCGCTCAAGCGGTCTATCTGCGTAAGTTGTATATATGACAGCTCATTTCTTGGGTTTTCGAACCAAACTTGTTGAACAAGCTTCCCTTTTTTCTTCTCTCTTAAGAAAAATCAGATCCTTTGCCTTCTCTCTAGATTTGAGCGTGGTTCTGGCTCAGTTTTTGACATCCCAATAATAGGTTTTTGACATTCCAATAGTCAATTTTTGACATTCCAATAGTAGATTTTTGACATTTTAATACTCATCGAGGTAGAATTCTAGACTATCGTGCTTTAAAAAGGGTGATACATGCATTTATATGTATTTCTACCATTTAAAGATGCATTTACTATTAAACTTTGTGTTTAAACCATTCTTGTTGGATGAAAGAGCATGTTATGAGTTTTTATGATTTACTACAAAGTTGGTGGATGTGTGTGTGTGTGTGTGTGTGTGTGCCCGTGGTTTTTGAAAGAATGAGTTTCGAAAACTAGAGAAATTTATGTAAAGGTTGTGAAAATCCAGTTTTAGAGGTTTGGGGCTAACCTTTGGGGTTGAGCCTGTTGGAGGCAAACTGTCAAGATCATTGATTTGTAAATGATTTTTTGAAAAAATAAAATTGGACGGGCAATCGTCGAAACAGACTTTAGATAAAAATATTTTGAAGTCGAACGATCAAAAATAAAATACACGACACCACAGTTAATTCAGATGAATATCTTTTGGTCGAATCTTCTACTACGAACTTTAATTTCTCGAGTTGAAGATCCGGTCAAACGTTCTACTGTATTCCCAATGCGATTCCCAAACGTAGTGTGAGCTACGATCCTTTGAGAATAGAAATCGGCAGAACCTGAACAACCTTAAGTCCTGAAAGACAACTTTTGAATTTGGTTCAGTCTACCCGCATATTTATAGGGCTACAGTAGGGACTGTTGGAGTAATTATGACATAGACTTCTAGTGTAACCTAGATACCCACCCAGCAGTTTTTGTAAATATGCAAACTTCTCAGCGGTTTCTATAATTATGAAAACCTTGCTGCGATTTCTGCAATTTTTATAAAATACTACATTACAGTTCACACCACTAAAGAACTGTAATTTCATTCTTAGCCATAATCTCAAGACCAATTTGCATTGAGCTCATGTTGTTAAATACTTCACTCATTTTCCCACATTAAGATTCTCGATACCTACCAATTAAATTTAATTACTGATAATTTAATTTAATTGACATCTTTCAAAAATTTTAAACCCTTTCGCTTAACTTATTTGACTGTCGAATAATTAAATACATTTGTAGAGTTTGACTTAGTCAAAACATATAAGCTTCCTTAAGGGGATATCGTTAATCCCAAACAATTGAGACGTGAAATCTGTCAATAATTAATATTCACCATATAATTAATACCACTATCTAACTCACTGGGACTATTGACCCGTAAAAGATCGCACTATCTAATGAATCAAAATAACAAATATTAAATATACGTAAATAATAATTATTTTAAAATTAAGAGTATAAACACTCATAATAACCTTGGGGTGCAAATTAATTTATATAGTTGGTATAAAATTAACTACCCTAATGTGGTCCTATTCAATACACAAAGTGTACTAGTATAGCGAGTCGAAATAATAAGCGACACTATTATCTGTTTCCCGTAACCATGACAAATCTATTAAAAGTTTGTACTACGATCGTATCGATGGTTTGTTCATTTTCATCTAAACTATGAACAAAAACTTATATTCTGCAAGAACCTATAATCTAATATTATGTGTGCAAGTCATACTTTACACACTAGATTAAATACTGTATAGAATAAAGGACAACCATGCATAGCATTAAAGAAATGATATTGCATACTTTGCTCACTATGATTTTCATAAAATGAAAAAATAATTTTATTAAAATAAAATTAAATACTAAAACTAAAATAAATTCATGGTTTTTAATGTGCAACCCTGATAATCTCCTACTTATACTCAAAATCATGCTGCCATACATCTGACTCTCATGCCCGTTACATGACTATCGAAAGTCTTAGCTGGTAGGCTCTTTGTAAAAGGATCTGTAAGGTTGTCTCCTGACATAATCTTGGTCATAGCAACATCAACCCTCTGAATAATTTCTCGTATCAGGTGATACTTTCGCTAAATGTGTTTTCCTTTCATGTAGATTCTTGGTTATTTCGAGTTTGCAATTTCTCTGCTATTATCACAATAAAGTGTAATAGCCGATTGAATTGAAGGCACCACATATAGATCCAACAGAAAGTTCCTGAGCCAAGCGGTCTCATTAGCTGTTTCATGAGCTTCCAAGTACTCGGCCTCCATGGTGGAATCAGCAATACACGATTGCTTGATACTCCCTCAACTTATAACTCTACCTCCCAAGGTAAACACATATCCTGATATAGACTTACGGGAATCTTTGTCTGACTGGAAGTCGTTATCTGTGTACCCCAAAGGTACTAGACTATCTGCCTGGTAAACTAACATATAATCCTTAGTTCTTTTCAGGTACTTGATTATATTCTTTACCGTAGTCTAATGCTCCTGTCCTAGATTAGACCGATATCTACTAACCATGCCAATGGAAAAGTAAATGTCGAGTCTGGTACAAAGCATAGCATATGTTAAACTTCCTACTACAGAAGCATAAGGAACTGCCTTCATCTTCTCTATCTCATCAGGTGTCTTAGGACACTAATCTTAGATAGAGTGATTCTATGCCTGAAAGGGATAAATTCTTTCTTGGAATCCAGCATGCTAAAACGAGTAAGGATATCATCGATATACTTTGCTTGTGATAAGCCCAACATCATTTGTTTCTGATCTTACAAAAGCTTGATCCCAAGAATGTGATTGGCTTCTTTCAAGTTCTTCATATCGAACTGCCCAGATAACCATGCTTTTACCGAAGATAACACCCCCATATTATTTCTGATAAGCAAGATATCATCTACATAAAGTACTAGAAAGACTACCACGCATCCGTCACGCTTCTTGTACACACATGACTCATCTAGACACTGATAAAAATCATAAGACTTAATGACTTGATCAAATCGATAAAAAAGTTTCCATATAATCGATCTCTTCTTTCTAAGTGAACCCTTTTGCAACAAGCTTAACTTTAAAGGTTTCAACCTTCCCGTCTGCTCCTCTATTTCTTTTATAGATCCACTTACATCCAATGAGTTTCATCCCTTTAGGTGGTTCTACAAGTTTCCAAACCTGATTAGAATACATAGATTCTATCTCTGAATTCATAGCTTTTTGCCAAAGATCCGCATATTTATCCTGGAGTGTTTCAATGTAGCTATAGGGTTCGGTATCCAATTTTATCGGGATCCTGTCAAAAGACTTTTTCAAGAACATACATCGATCGGGATGATGAACAACCCTCCCACAACGATGAGGCACTACCTGCGTCTGTGTATTAGCAGTAACACGCTGTGCAAAATCTGATCCCTGTGCACCATTACCCATATTTTCGTCAGGCATGTTAATGGTAGCACCCTGATCGTGATCTGCACCTGTCCTGATAATTCTCCCACTATGACGAGGCATTGGGATATCAGTAACTTATAGTTCCTCTTCCATTCTATGGGTATTTCCTCTCAATTCTTTCAGAATAATTTTACTTTTGGGCCTGTGGTCCATAATATAATTTTCTTCAAAGAATCGGGCATTGGTGCTAACAATGACCTTTTGATCCTTAGGATTATAAAATAAACCACCATTCATTCCCTTGGGATACCCTACAAAGAAATAGACTTCTATCCTCTATTCCAACTTATCCGCGTTCCCTTTTAACACATGTGCTGGACACCGCCATATCTGAATATGTCTCAAACTAGACTTACGTCCGGTCTATAATTCTATGGGAGTATAAGGTACTGACTTAGAAGGTACCAAGTTTAGAATATAAATCACAATCTCTAATGCAAGTCCCCAAAACGAATCGGGTAATCCTAAATAACTAACCATTGACCTTACCATGTCCATAAAAGTCTTATTTCTTCTTTTGCTACACCATTTTGTTGCGGAGTGCTTGGTGCAGTCAACTGGGATATAATCCCTTCTGATGACAGGTAATCCCTAAACTCTCCAAAGAGGTACTCCTCACTACAGTCGGATCATAGTAATTTGATACTTTTACCTAGATACTTCTCTGCCTCCGCCTTAAATTCTTTAAAATTTTCAAAATTTTCAGAATTATGGTGCATTAGGTAAATGTATCAATACTTTGAGAAGTTGTCAATGAAACTGACAAAGTACTCAAAGCTACCTCTAGCCTGGATAGTTATAGGACCACACACATCAGAGTGAACCAATTCCAACGGTTCTTTAGCTCTATAGCATTTGGCCGAAAAGGGCTGCTTGGTCATCTTACCTTCTAACAGATTGCGGGCCTCTAACCTCTCTCAAATCTCTTTGCATGAAACTCTTCTGTTGCCACAATTTCTTGTGCAAACCAGGACAAGCCAGTAAACTCGGCCTCGTACTGGACCACTATCATTGTCCCCAGAGTAAGAAAAAGGAAGACCTCCCTATAACGATCTCTCGAGGTCTCAGGAAAGTACATCTCCATAAATACCTTTGTGAAAGCCTCATAAGTGCCTCTCACCGTAGTCCTGGAAAACTTCCACCATTCATGGGCACCTCCTCTCAACTAAAATGCAGCGAACGCAACTCTCAGCACATTCTCCACTATCTGAAGCGTATCCAGAATCCTAGTCATCAGCTCCAGCCATTCTATGGCTACCATGGGGTTGGGATCCCCAGTAATGGTAGGAGGACTAAGACCTCAGAACTCGCGCATTACGATCGTTGCCCTCAGTTCGGGTACGCTCTCCCTCCTCCTAGCAGCCTCGGTCAACTGCCGGATGGAGCCTACCATCTCACGCAGTAGGTATACCCCATTTACAGGTCCTTGGGGAGCATTAGCCTCCCCAGCATCTGGGACTAGAACATCCCTTCAGCCTTGACCACGGTCGCGGCCTCGACCATGGTCTCATCCTCTCCGCGTGGACATAACTTCTACACAAAAGCAACATAACAACATAAGCTTTCATGCATCATATTATTACTAACATAAAAACATAAGAAACATTATCATACTAACACATAGCCATTTAAGATCATGTAGACACATCTCACATACCGAGGAGAATCGACAAGATGAACACGTTAATTTAGATAACTTACTTAGATTCCATACTAGAAAGCACGTTGGCCAAACACATTTTTAACTTGGCTTCCAAATTTGTTAATTCAAATGCCCTAAGGTAGACTAATTAATCATAAGGTCCAATCTCCATACTCAATTATACACAAACTATCATGCTCAACAAGCTATCATGCTCATGTTATAAAAATGCTTAAGCACATGCAATCATCCTCATAAGGTGATGCACCCTCTTTTCATGGCTTTTAGGTATTCGAACCCAGAGCTCTTATTCTAAGTTGACACGCCCCAAAATCTAGGGTTACGTAAAAGGCCCACCGAACCACCACTTTTGAAAAATAAATTTTTACTTGTAAAACAATCAACAAAAAATATACCATTTGGAATTTAAAAAGAGTACCCAAGGTTTTCTCTCAGCACAACTTACATTCAGTTCTATACATGCATAATATATCGTCTCAAGGCTTACAAAACACGTCTCCAGGAACATGCAACACATGTAAGAATACATATTTTCATAACAAAAAGAAAAACTAAACAAAAGTTTTTTGCCACCACGGACTCCTCTAAATCATCATCTCGTGATCACCTACACCTGAAAAAGATTTTCACAAATCCTACTACGTGGGCCGAAGCCTAATAGAAATAAACTATAATACAATAAAGCAAGATATGCAATCACATAGCATAAAATTGACTTAACCATATGAGCCTCAAAAGGTTTTACTTCTCAAAATTACAAGTTTTTAGCTGACTCACAAGAGTCTCAAAATGGTTTCCATCCTTAAAATCATGCATTTCAACAATGCAAATAACATTTAATAGTTAAAGAAAAACAATAACAAAACGTTATTTTTCACTCGGATCACACAGTTGAGAAATGATTCCTATGTACCGACTCTGTCACACTCGGGACAAAGGTAACAACTATAGACTCCTGCCCATTACCTTAGACCATAGTCATTCAAGACATGCTATGTAATGATAAGTTCTATACAAAATCACAACAACGCAACCACTACTTTAAGGGCTTAACCCGAGGGAGCGAAGCACCCACCACTTCTTTATTGGGATTAACCCGAAGGAACAAAGCACTAACCTGCGCAAGTTTCTGGATTTTTATCGAGGAGCAATGGTGGCCCAATCCACACACACCATCACGGTCCATTTATATGATCATTAAAAACAACACATAGGTCGACTACAAAAACATTTCAAATAGTACATTAATCATGTAGAAAAAGATCCAACGGCCATCCGACATGTCATCCATTAATCATGGAGACCAAACAACATTTTTAAAATGTTTCCACCATTTATATCAAAACATTTAAAAAAATTTGAGACTCAACCCCGAGGGTTAGCTCAAAATCTCCAAAACATGGCTTTCATGACTTTTCACAAATCTCTTCATCTTTAAACCTCCTTTTTGAAAACCAAAGACTCCTATGCGCCCACAGCATGTAATAAACTAAGAAGAAGGGAAAAACATGCTTTTTATCCGAACAAACATGGTTTAAACATAAAATACAACATTTAAAACATTTTTAACAAGTAGAAAAGTCTATAATCTCACGTAGCACCCTTTAAAGACAACATAGCCTAGGATCCTACCTCGATGAGCCAAAACTCGATGCCTCGAAAATCGAACTTCGTGGAAATGAGATTTTGTTCGGATAGCTGCGAAGCCCTTAGCGAGGAAAGCAAGGATCTATTAACTGATCATCAAAAACCAAGCCCGACCTCACCAAAAATCTAGAGAGAAGGTGGAGCTTTTGGGTAGAAAAGAAAATATCTAACAAAATATCAAGGGCTGGATATTTATAGACCACGCCAAAATAGGGATCCAATCGACTGGATGCCCCAATCCAGTCGACTGAAAGGCTACTGAATTTTTGAAAAACCTCCACCAACTCAACCCAGTCGACTGACTTACCTAACTCAGTTGACTGAACCAACCCATTGTCGACCTAATCGACAGGATCATCCAGTCCAGTCGACTGGACAACGGAGAAAATAACCCTTTGTGAAAAAACATGTTTTACAGCCCCAAAGCTAACCAAACATTCCATACTAAAACCGAGAAAGCATAAAACACATATGTACATGCTGTTCTACAACAATGAAGCATAAACGAACACATCGAATATATATAACAAAAAAGAAACGAAATCGGGTCTCATAGAGGTCATCCCCTAGCAAGCCAAATATCCGGAGGTTTCTATCCATTGATCTAACTGCTAGGTATTTAGCATCTAGACCAAATTTTATAGAAGTCGCTTTACCTGCATCATCGACGACATGGCCAAAAAATATATACATCAAGATCTGCAATTAAATTTTTTTAGAAGAAAGCAATGGAGTCCAACAAGAGAGGACACATTTCATGCACCGACAAGCGACTAGGGTTGGCAATTTTCCCATCTCGCCCCTTTCGGCTGTGTCCCTGTATGCTCCTATCCCATTATTTACAGTTTTTTTCCATTTTCGATAACAAGTGGGGCGGGATTGTGTTTGCTCCCCGACCCTATTTCCAATTATATAAATTAAATATATTTGTATTTATAAATACAAATATAAAATTTATTGTTAAATAAAATGTAGTAAGACTAAAATATAAAAATATAATAATTATCTTTTTTATTTTTACCTCTACTTTTTCATTTCAGTTCTAATCTTTCATCAATAACTATTTTTCTTTTACCATGTTATTTTTAACTTTTATTAGTGTCATTACTTTAATGATTTATTAATTATTCTTGATATACTCTCGCCCCAGCAATAAAATATGGGATGGGAACATGGAATCGCAAACCCGTCTATGCCGTGGCCCATTGTCATTCCAACAAGCAACTATGCACACATGAGAGTGAGAGAGAGAGAGAGAGAGTGAGAGAGAGAGAGAGAGAGAGAGAGAGAGAGCACCTGTGCCAGACAAATCAGGGAAGAATTTGATACAATTCCACTCAGACTTGACAGTTGCAACTTGATAAACCCTGCAACATTGTGTGTTGGTTTCAGCTCCTAAAGTAGTACACCAACATAAATTAACCACCAATCCACAAAAAAGGGGTTGGGGAAGGGGGAGAAGAGGGGGAGAATGTCAAGTGTTTATCAATTGTGTATCCATCACAAGCATAGAACATCAAATAGGGGATTTATTCATTTACAGAAAACAAGTTTGAAAGATATTTTTTTGTGATAAGTAAATAAGATTTTATAAAAAGGTATAAAGGGAAATACCACTCATATACAAAAAGGATAAGACAAAACGTTTCAACAAAAAGGAGGATAACCACAAAATCCTCACAACCAGGCTTGTGGGAAGGAATTTCCTTCTTTACCCATAATCTACCCCACCCCGTGAAAAAAGAAGAGGGGGGAGGGGAGAGGGGGGAGGGGGGGAACCCAAATCTCAGACCAAAATGTAGCACTATGAAGTTTGTATGAAAAGCCAACCTTATATCTGAGCCTGCAATAGCAAGATAGCTTCCACTATAGTCAAATTCCACTACAAAAACACAAATAGAGTTAGCATTGTACATAGTTACTAATGAGCTACCTTGAACCATAAAAATAAATAAATAAATGAACCACGCACACATTATGATTATGATTATGATCATGATCAAGGATACTGAATATAAGGTCTTCAGAGAGGATAGCAGTCACCTCATCAAAGAAAAGAAGGAACATACTCAACACACCACCAAAACCTTGTGCCATGGAACAAAGTTAATAGAAGGGAACAAAAAGGCACATTGAACACGCCTAACCTTCATTCTGGATTCAAGGCTTTCAAATTCCTCTCAACCATGAGACGAAGGGACCTGGAGTGAATGGTACTCTATATTTTTGGTTTTTACACAACTGCGTCACATATTTAGTGGCATGTGGATGAAGTACCAGATTGTGTTGGTGTATTTTCATCATAAGGCGTAAATGTCCAGAAGTTCCTCAATTTGCACAGATCCCACAATTTAACTACATCATGTGTTATCTGATCAGTACGAGGAAACAATCAGAACAAAGTTATGTTGAATCCTCTTCCTGCTCATTTTTACTCTTTTTTTAGGGTAGGGAAACACATGCCGCTAGGAATAACCATTTTCTGAGAAAGATAAAGCAGTTCTGCCCCAATCTGCCCATTAAATCTTGCAACATTTGCCTGCAAATCAATAAAGAAATTAAGAGAATGGGAAAAGGAAATAGGAAAGGAACTAACTGTTGATGGACCAGCAAAAGTAGAATTATACCTGACTTTTTACATCCCAAATTTTAACCAGTGCCTCAGAGGAACTAACTGTAAAAGTTTTGATAGATATATCATTTCAAATGCTGAGTGGGTGCATAACTAAATTAGGTAAGAACGTTATAAATTTTCAAGTAACTAGAAGAATACTGGAAAATGTAGTCAAGAGCTATGAAAACCCTCTTAATTTTAATTTAAGAAGCAAAACCAGGGAAAGAAATATATTCAAGCTAATTGATGAGGCATCAGTTCCAATTCTTAAACCTCCAAACAAAATTACCAAAGAATTAACATAATCAATTGCATGCAACTATATGTGCAAAGCCTCATCGACTTGGCATACCAAAATAGAAAATACGTCTGTTCCCAGTTCAAACTATGCAAAATTCTAGCGTTTCTAGGTGATCCAAGGAGAGGTAAACTCTTAGTATGCTCAACTCAGTAACACCAAGATCAATAAAGCAGAAAATGTGAGTTTCAGCCAGCATCTTTTATTTATTTGATAGCTCCATTATGTTGTTCTTATTTTGAAGAGATTTTATTCAAGACTTTCCTTTATTTATTTATTAGAGCATTGCATATAGAGAGAATCTAGGCATATCACACAACAAAGATACAACACAAAGATGAGTTGTGTACATATCCCTCAGAGCAACCAACACTTAATAAGGATAGGTTTGACACGAGATGCATGAATAATTGAAGAATTTTCAATTTCTCACCAACATCCATTCCATAACAGAGCAAGAAATTTTCAAGTTTCCATGGTAATTTGCTTCCCTCGCTTATCAAAACAATCTCGAATTTAAATATTCATTCACACGGATGACTCTGCCTTCTTAATCCACCAACCTCGATCGTACATAGTCTATGTTGTGAACGATGAACGAAACAATGGAAGTGATGATACATACTAAGATTGCTACCTGCTATAAGGCCTTGGAGCTGTTACTGCATGTCTATGCCTGTGACAAAAGCCACCATTGTCACAGAAGCTGTGTATTTGAGCAACCTCCAACTGATTTTGATTAAATTTTCTTGTAGTTTTGGTTTACCGAACACTGCCCAAACGAGGAAAAACATTGCAGTCATGGAGCAGCACATGGCGGTGGTATCTAACAAGATGAATATCTAAAGTGAGCGTTTCTTGATGAGGTCTGCGCCGCCCCAGTTGTTGTCGTCGCTGCTGCTGTTGTACCCACCTAACATCGTGAATGCAGCAGCAAAAGTGACCGTGGTCAAAAGTGCGACGACAACAGATATTGTACTAATGACCGGTTTCATATTTTCAATGGGCAAGGTTTTAAATATCGGTCATTACATATCGTATCGGCCGTTACGTATTGAAATTTTGGACATCTAATATCGATATTTATCAATGTATTGGCTGATACTGTCCGATATTTACCGATACATGACTGTATCACCGATACCAATACGTTTTCTGATACGACGATTTAAAATCCTAAGTGAAACACGCATCCATGCGGTCGTCCGAAGGGAACCTTGGATTGATTTGGGTGCCGGCCGTGTGGTACTCTGCAAGTCGCCAGGAACCACATTACTCTATGTGATTACTCCCACCATACAAAGAGAGATCCAATGTATCAGTTAAAACAAGTGTTAAAAAGTGTAAGAATACCATAGCGATCATGCTTGGCATTTCATATACGGTATTTATATCATCTTATAAATTTATTATTTATTTATTTTTCAAAAATTTTATTTGATATTTATTGACTTAAATATTGACATATGAGATGTCAAATCATAGAGTATCCAAAGGTAATCATCAAACATTATTATTGTTTCAGTATTGTAAAAAGTATATACACATGCAAATTTGGTAACATTTATAATTTTTTCATTATTTAGTTATAATAAATATAAAATATATTTTTGTTTAATTTTGTGAAAACATACACATTGAAAAAAAAAACTTTATTCAAAATAAAATTAGTTTATTTGAAATTGTTATTTTTGACACAAAAAAAATGCAAAATTCACTTTATCCTTTTGTTGTGAAGGTCACGTGCAGAAGACCCTCCAAAGTTTGAAAATAAGTACATAACTCTTTATAGTTTGTGAACTAAAACGCATTGATACATTTTTTATCCAAATTGACGGCAAGTATCTCACTCACTTATATGGCGAGTAAATTAATATTTAAAGATAAAAATACCTTCATAAGGTGTTCAAATTTACAAAAGAATGCCATTTTTTATGTTCTCACTCTCAAAAATCCACATGTCATTGCTCTCTATACCTTATAAAATTTCTAAATTTAAACAATGTCATTTTATTTTCTAACTTTCTCTCCCCAGGTCAAATAAACCCATAAGTAGCAAACCAGTAGCCCCATTTGGCTCTTACTCTGAAGCAAGTTTAATTTTTTCCTTCTATTTTATCATTTTTTTTCTACTTTTTATTTTTTTGTGACCAAGGAAACCTACCAATATATACAGAAAAATGTACCAATTTTTAAAAGAATTCGTTAAAAAAAAAAGAAATATAGGTACTATATTCAATTTTCTATAAGTTCAGCCTATTTTTTTGAAATTCTAATCTATTTCTTTTAGATTTTTAACCAACTTTAATCAAGAGGAATATGAAAGATAAAAACATTAAATTAAAATTTAAAAATATAGTAGACATGACAAAAAAAAATTAGGCAAAATTCACTTTACCCTTTTGTTGTAAAGATCATGTGTAGAAGACCCACTAAAGTTAAGTACATAGCTTCTTATATATAGTTTGTGAACTAAAATAAGTTGATATATTTTTCATCCAAATTGAGGGCAAGCATCTCACTCACCTATATGAAGAGTAAATTAATATTTAAAGACAAAATACCCTCATAAGGTGTTCAAATTTACAAAAGAATGCCATTTTTTTGTTATCTCTCTCAAAAATCAATCTGTCATTGCTCTCTATTACATCATAAAAATTTTAAATTTAAACAATGACGTTTCATTTTCTAACTCTCTTTCTCTCCAGGTCAAATAAACCCATAAGTAGCAAACCAGTAGCCCCATTTGGCTCCTACTCTGAGGCTAAGTTTAATTTTTTTTCCTTCTATTTTTATCAATTTTTTTTCTACTTTTAGATTTTTGTGACCAAGGAAACCTACCAATATATACGGAAAAAAATTTACCAATTTTTAAAAGAATTCATTAAAAACAAAAAAATAAAAACAACAAAAATAGGTAGGATAATCAATTTCAATAAGTTCTGCGTATTTTTTGAAATTTTAGTCTTTCTTTTAGATTTTTAACCTCGTTTAATAAAGAGAAATATGAAAGATTAAAAAATTAAATTAGAATTTTAAAATATTGTAAACATGTCAAATTGGTGAAAACTTGGGTGATCTGGGAGCATGATTAAATATAAGAAAATACTTATTAAACTATTATAATAATATTATGTAAACTAATAAACTGTTTGCCCCACAGCAAACCTACAAGAAAATGCTCGTTACCGACGAAAACATTCGTCGCAGAAACCTGCCCACTCGTCGGTAATGAGCTTTGGCGACGGAATTGTAGGTCGTCGTGGATCCCTTGTCTGGGATGATCAACAGCGACGAAAATATACGTTGTCGCCGACGGATATCTTTACCTACGAACTTTACGTCGCCAACTGTAGACTACTTCGTCGCTGATGGTCCTCCTTCACCGACAGAATATATTCGTTGCTAATCGTATATCTTTTCCGACGAGTACTTCGTTGCTAAATGTAGCCATGAGATAGGAACGGCCCATATTTGCCAAAGACATGATTTGTCGCTAATGTTATCGCGACAAATAAATTATTTGTCGCTAAAAGTATGAATTAAAAAATTAGTTATTGAGAGAGAGTAAAAGCTATGGGCCTAAAGCGCAACCCAAAAAGAAGTGGGGGCTAATGTCCCAAAAAGGAGGCTAGCCCGAAACGGACTGGTCCAGTACTCAAAGAAGCTTGGATCACCTGTTGTTCGGGCCATACAAGTTCAGGCCACCCCAGAAAGGGGTAGCCCGGACCAATGAAGCCCATGTCGGCCCCTTAATGGAAAGATAAGTTCCCATCCTGCATATGATTTGATCGTATATACAGATGGAAACATATCAGAATAAGATTCACAAGATAGGAAACAATCCCTAAGGAATAGGAGGCAGAATCCCAAGAAGATTCAGCCTCATAAGGTTTCGATCCCTATATAAAGGAAGGCATGCTTACAACCCCAGGTATGCAATTCATAATTTAGGTCTTACCTAGAAACCTCCCTGAGAGATATCTAACTTGATTGTCGGAGTGCCTCCCGGCCACACCCGACCAGAAGGTGCTAACGGCGTTCTCTGTCTTGCAGGAGTTCGGCGGAGGAGTAAGGAGCTTTCAGTGACTCTGGCGGAGAGGAGTTCGGCCCATATTCTATTTGGGGACATCAGTATTGGGCCAATTCGCTTGGTCCTTATTGTGTTGAACAAGTCTCCAATTTGTAACGTGCACAATTTGGCGCCGTCAGTGGGAACGACGATCTCGAACCAACGGAATCATGAGCCAGACTTCGACTGGATTTACTGAAAGCCGTACCAGGGGGTAAGGAGATATCCCCCAAAGATCCATACCAGTTATTCCAGAAAGACTAAGGGCCTCCAGGATCCCTCTACAAGTTCGATGGTGAAGGGATGACGCCTCACATAATGGGAGACAACTGCACTATTCCACCACAAGTTCCAGTGGAGAGAGACCATCTCCCCTATGTTCAAGAGACAGAGAAAGATTGGAAGAGAGATTGGCCAGACGAGATATGATCATCAATAACCTGGAAGAGAGAATGGAACAACGTGACAGGGAGATTAATGAACTCAGACGACTGATCCAGGGGCAGGATGCTCGAAGGGAACCGCGTATAAGGCGAAGAGAAAGTCCCGAGCAAGAGACCGAACAAAGCCCAGAGTCCTACAGTCTGAGTCACCCCTAGTGGAGGAGGCGCAAAGAGCTTGAGGTAAGCCTGAGAAGCTCTAGGCGAGCTGACACTATTAAAACAGAATCAATTCGGCCAAGCTATGAAAGAATAGCCCATGTCGAACTGGATCGAAACCAAGACCTACGGCTATGGTTGGAGAGAAGGATGGATTCCAGGATGCAGTAGGGTGGTGGCCGAACAGCCCAAGACGTTACAAAGAGAACCCTGGAACAGATCTCGGTTTCACCACTAGGGTAATTGAGAACGCTGATCCACCTCGCAAGTTCTCTCCACTAAAATTTTAGATGTACGATGGGAAGACGAATCCAGTGAGCAATATTCGGTAATACTGACAAGTAATGGCGCTCTTGAGTGGGAATGATGCACTCCTTTTTCGCATGTTCCCATCCATTTTGGGGGATCCAGTTTGGGGGATACTGCTCTCAGTTGGTTCCATAAGTTGCCACCACGTTCCATAGCAAATTGGCTGCAACTAGCTGAATCCTTTACTGCTCGGTTCATAACCAACAGTAAGCAGCCAAGGAGTTTTGACACACTTCTCTTCCTAAGAAAGAATGATGGGGAGACAATTCGGGAGTATGCTCGACGATACTGAGAGGCTTATAACGAGATTGAAGACTGCAGTGAGCAACTTGCAGTGGCATCTTTCAAGATTGGGCTGCCTCCCCAGAGTCGTTTGAGACAGTCCCTAACCAAAACGGCCGTCACCATAATGTCCAAATTGATGGTAAAAATAGAGTAACATGTAAAGGTGGAGGAAGACATGAGCCAAGCCGAACAAAGCGTGGCCTCGGTCAAGCAGCCTGAGAAAAGGGATAAAGGCCGAAAAGACCAGAAGTCCAGAAAGAAATCCCATGAGAAGAAGGAGTCAGCGGCTTACCAGGCCTTACAAACAGTATTCAAAGAACCCTTGCATAAGCTCTTGGACCAGATCAAGGACAAGCTACATTTTCAGTGGCCTCCAAAGTTAATGGGGGATCCGAACTGACGTGATCAAAAGCGAAAGTGTCATTACCATCGAGATCATGGCCACCTGACTGGAGAATGCAGAACTTTTAAAAGGCATTTAGAGGATTTGGTACGAGCTGGGCACCTGCTTGAATTCATTGACGCCGAAAAGACTACTCGAGAGGGCATAAATCGTGAGGCGAGCTAGAGGCCCGAACAAGGTGATGCTCTGCTTGGCATGGTGAAGATGATTCATGGCACTGTTGAGCCGATCACCCGATTAGTTGTTCGGCACCAAGCTAGAACCCTTGCACATGCCATGAAGGTGGACGAGGGCAAGCGACGAAGAACATAAGAAGATCCCAGCCAAAGCCAGACCAAGGGAATAAGCTTTTCAGAGGAAAACCTCGAAGGAATACACCGACCTCACAATGATGCCCTAGTGCTAACACTGCACATAGGCAACTATGATGTAATGCGGGTATTAATAGACCAAGAAAGTTCAGTGGACATCATGTACTACAGTCTGTTCCAGAAGCTGGGGCTAAAAGATTCAGCGCTCAGAAGATGTATGACACCCCTGATCGGTATCGGCAAAGACCCAGTAAGGCCGGTTGGAAGAATCACCGTACCAGTGAAGGCAACACCTGCGACCGTAAACACTGAGTTTTTAATTGTTAATCAACCTTCTACTTATAATGCAATTGTAGGTAGAATATGGATTCATAGTCTGGGAGCAGTACCCTTAACCTACCACCAATCCTTGAAGTTCCAAGTGGGCAAAGAGGTAGTTGAAATCAAGGGAGACCAACACACAGTGAGGCAGTGTTTCCTAGCCATGATGAAGAGCCTCGAACAATATCCAGAAGTAAAAACTATCGAGATGGAGGAAGGCCCAATGATCTTTGACTATAGCTGAACAGCCGAGGAGAAAGTGGTGGAAGACCTGAAGAAAGTCATTATCAACCTGGAGGACCCAGATCGGTTCTTCTTGCTCGAAACAAGCATGGCTGAACAAGAAGAGACCGAACTAATCGAATTTTTGGAGAAGAACAAAGAGGTCTTCACATGGACGCCATACGAAATGCTGGGGATAGATCCTGAGGTAATTAGCCACCGGTTAAGTGTGGATCCCCAGAGGAAGCTAGTAGTACAGAAGCCTAGGAAATTGGCACCACACCATGCAGAGGCAGTGGTTGAGGAAGTTCAGAAACTAAAAGAGGCAGGGGCCATCAAGAAAATCCACTATCCAACCTGGTTGGCAAACACCGTCGTGGTCAAGAAGAAGGATGGGAAGTGGAGAGTCTGTGTTGACTTCACCGATCTCAACAAGGCCTGCTCTAAAGATTGTTTTCCTTTGCCACGAATAGACCAGCTCATTGATTCAACAGAGGGACATGAAAGGATGAGTTTTCTAAATGCATACAGAGGATACCATCAGATTTCCATGCACTCCCCAGACATGGAGAAGACAGCGTTCATTACTCTTCGAGGAATCTACCACTACAAGGTGATGCCATTTGGACTAAAGAACGCTTGTGGCACTTATCAAAGGCTTGCAACGAAGATGTTTGGCGACCTGATCGGCAAAACCATGGAGGTCTACATAGATGACATGGACGTAAAGACTAAGCACCCGAACAAGCACCTTGAAGATTTGAGAAAGAAATTTGAAATTCTCAAGGCTTACAAGCTAAGGCTTAACGCCTATAAGTGTGCCTTTGGGGTCAGTTCGGGGAAAATTCCTAGGTTTCCTTGTCACTCATAGAGGAATAGAGGTAAATCCCGAACAGATATCAGCCATTCGGAACATAAAGACTTCGCAAAACCTGAAAGAAGTACAAAAGTTTGCAGGGATGCCTTCAGCACTGAATCGGTTGATTAGCCGAGCATCTGATCGGTGCTACCCGTTCTTTAGAGTAATGAAGAGGGCAAACCAATTCAAGTGGGATGAAAAAAGTGAGAAGGCCCTTGCCGAGTTAAAGCAGTAGCTCTCTTCCCCACCGTTACTAATGGTGCCGAACAGTG
Source organism: Heliamphora exappendiculata (assembly GCA_034768845.1). NCBI lineage: Eukaryota > Viridiplantae > Streptophyta > Magnoliopsida > Ericales > Sarraceniaceae > Heliamphora > Heliamphora exappendiculata. The sequence goes on from JAOTRH010226953.1 coordinate 38,167, forward strand.
GTGAGACACTATACACGTACCTAGCAGTTTCGAATCGCGCGGTAAGCGCCGTGCTTCTGAAGGTGGAAGGCAAGACCCAAAAGCCAATTTACTACGTGAGCAAAGTGGTCATCGATCTAGAAACACGGTATCTGCCTTTAGAAAAGCTGGCACTGGCCCTGATCGTCGCATCTAGCAAGCTCATCCACTAGTTCAGAGCTCACCCGATCAAGGTAATAACCGAATACCCCCTTCAATCATTACTTCGAAAAGCTGACTTTTCAAGAAGAATTGCAAAATGGGCCGTGGAACTCGGGGAGCACGACATCACCTTCTGCCCAAGGATGGCCATAAAAGGTCAAGTCTTAGCCAGCTTTATAACCGAATTCAACCAGGAAGAATGTTCAGTGGACACTGGGGGCAAGCCACTAAGCCAACAACTCTTGAAAATGCGGATTCAAAAGACACTTGAAGGCTCTACGTGGACGGCTTTTCATGCAACAAAGGGGTCGGAGCAGGGATAGTACTATATAGCCCTGGTGGAATCCTCATGAAGAAGGCTGTTCTGCTGGACTTCCAGGCCACCAACAATGAAGCCGAATATGAAGCCCTCTTTACTGGACTCCGAGATGTTAAGGAACTGAAAGCCCGAAAAGTAAAGATATTATGTGATTCCTAGTTGGTTGTGAATCAGTTCAAGGTAGAGTACACAACGAGAGATGACAGAATGCATGCATATGTTTGGCTGGCCCAGCAACTAGCAAATGATATCCTAACCTATGAGATTATCCAGCTCTCATTCAAGGAGAATTGCCATGTTGACTCTCTGGCATGCTTAACATCAGCTGTTAGCTCTCAGAAAAAAGGTGATTTTGATGGATGTCCTACAGCAACTAAGCACAGTCATCAACGAATAGGAGCAAATCTATTGTTCAGAGCTGGGTCCCAGCTAGATGGATCCCTTAAAGAACTACTTGGTAAAAGATGAACTACCAACTGATCAGAGAGAAGCTCGGGTTATAAGGAAGAAGGTAGCCAGGTTCTGGGTGTCCAGTACGGGAGACCTATACAAGAAATCCTTCACCGGGCCCTACCTCTTTTGTGTGCACCCAAACAAAGTTCAAGACCTCTTGTTCGAGATATATGTAGGGATTTGTGGCAGCCATACTGGAAGGTGGTTATTAGCTCACTGAGCAATTTCTCAGGACTACTAGTAGCCCTATATGCAAAGGGACATAGAGCAATATGCCCAGAAGTATGACAAGTGCCATAGGTTCAGCCCTAGCATACACATCCCAACCGAAGATCTTTCTCCTCTCACCAGCCCATGGCCCTTCGCTCAGTGCAGTTATAACATCGTAGGCCCCTTTTCCAGGGCCATCGGTAACAGAAAATACCTATTCGTAGCCACGGACTATTTTACCAAATGGGTGGAGGCTAAGCCCTTGGCCAATATCAGGGACGTCGATGTGAAGAGGTTCACGTGGAAAAACATCATCACCAGGTTTGGTATTTCCCGAGCAATCATATCTGACAATGGAATGCAGTTTGATAGTTCGATGTTCAAGAATTTCTGTTCGGGACTGGGGATCAAAAACTACTTCTCTACCTTAGCATAACTGCAAAGTAATGGACAGGCTGAGGCCACTAACAAGACCATAATCGACAGACTGAAGAAAATGTTGGATGCTACTAAAGGAAGTTGGGCTGAAGAACTCCCTTCAGTTCTGTGGACTTACCGAACTACTCCAAGGAGATCTATGGGAGAAACCCCCTTCTCCCTAGCTTATGGGGTCGAAGTAGTCATTTTGTTGGAAGTCGAATTACCTACTATCCGAACAGAGGTCAGTACTCCTGAAGCTAATGCGAGAGCACTGGCTTTGGACCTAGACTTAGCCGAGGAACGGAGAGCTATGGCTACCACTAAATTGGCAGCCTACCAACAAACTCTGGCTAAAGGATACAACAAGAGGGTAAAACACCATGAGTTCGGCAAAGGGGATCTAGTCCTAAGAAAAGTGCTCGGTCATATGAAGGATCATGTCCAGGGGAAGTTGGGCCCGATCTGAGAAGGCTCATACAAAGTTACCTCGAAGGGTGGCACTGCGGCGTACCACCTAGAAGACATGAACGGAAAAGCAGTCCCCAGGCTGTGGAATGCAAATAATCTCCGAAAGTTTTACTTTTGAAAGCTGAATGTAATTTGTTCATTTCCAATAAAACGCCATTGTCCAGCACAAGTTTTTCCTTTCAAAGCGTCTTCAAAGTTTTTATCACATAATCTCCCTGACAAAAACTAGAGGGCACACCCTGAGTACGGTAAATGTCTTCATCTTGAGTTCGATGTCTATCCGAACTCATTTAGCCCTTAGTATGGATGTTGATCCCATACTTAGGATGAATGAGCCTGAAAAGGCTAAGTTCAAAGATTATCCGAACTAATATAGCCCTTAGTATGGATGTTGATCCCATACTTAGGATGAATGAGCCTGAAAAGGCTAAGTTCAAAGTTTATCCAAACAAATATAGCCTATACTTAGGATGAATGAGCCTGAAAAGGCTAAGTTCGAAGTTTATCCAAACTAATACAGCCCTCAGTATGGATGTTGATCCCATACTTAGGATGAATGAGCCTGAAAAGGCTAAGTTTGAAGTTTATCTAAACTAATACATCCCTTAGTATGGATGTTGATTCCACACTTAGGATGAATGAGCCTGAAAAGGTTAAATTCGAAGTTTATCCGAACTAATACAGCCCTTAGTATGGATGTTGATCCCATACTTAGGATAAATGAGTGTTAAGTTCAAAGTTTATCCGAACTAATACAGCTCTTAGTATGGATGTTGGTCCCATACTTAAGACGAATGAGCCTGAAAAGGCTAAATTCAAAATTTATCCGAACTAAAATAGCTCTCAGTATGGATGTTGATTCCATACTTAGGATGAATGAGCCTGAAAAGGCTAAGTTCAAAGTTTATCCGAACTAATACAGCCCTCAGTATGGATGTTGATCCTATACTTATGATGAATGAGCCTGAAAAGGATAAATTCGAAATTTATCCGAACTAAAATAGCCCTTAGTATGGATGTTGATTCCATACTTAGGATGAATGAGCCTGAAAAGGCTAAGTTTGAAGTATGTCCGAACTAAAATAGCCCTTAGTATGGATGTTGATTCCATACTTAGGATGAATGAGCCTAAAATGGCCAAGTTCAATGTTTACCCGAACTAATGTGGCCTTAAGTGTGAAAGATGATTCCACACTTAGGATGATTAAGCCTAAAAAGGCTAAGTTCATCCGAACAAATTTTAGCCCTCAGTATGGATGTTAGCCCCATACTTAGGATGATTAAGCCTAAAAAGGCTAAGATAGTCATTCATCCGAAAAAAACTAACCCTAAGTATGGACGACGATCCCATGCTTAGGACGTAAAGTCTTGAAAGGATGACTCAGTCTAAAGTGAATGACAAGTGCAAATATTAAGACGAAGATGAAATAAAAAGTTCTTTTCAATGATAGAAGAGGGGCTGAAACCCTCGAAGCTACAAGCACAGGCCTTGAAGGGGAATAACAAAATAATTATCATCATGGGGGGAATGCTCCTAAGGGGCGGCTAAGAAATCTTCAGTCATTTCAACGGGGGTCCCCACTTCCTCGGCAGCAGTAGGAGCAGCCATAACAACCTCACCTTGGTCTGGCCCCGCAGCGGCATCTTCAGCCTCACCAGCTACTTCTTCTTTTACCTCCACTTGTTTGCTGGGCAAGGGGACCTCGGTGTATAGGGGAGAGGCGGCCTCAACCCCAGCTACTTGAAGAGCCGCCTCCCATGTAGCAGCAAAAATAATGTCTTGAAGTTTGGGGATCTGCCCCTTGTAATTCTCCGTCGACTTAGCAACCCCCTCAGCATAGGCCTTCTTGCTGGCAAGAGTTAGTTCGGCCTTAGTTTTGCCGAGCTGGGCTTGGGAAGCCAAGAGCTGGTCCTCCTTCTCCTTTAGCTGGCCCCTCAAGGCAGTCTCCATGATCTCTAGTTCGGAGACCCTGGCCCTTGCAGCGTCAGCGACCTTAGTCTTCTCCCGTAGGCTGGCTTCTAGTTTTCTCATATGTTTAAGGTAATTAAAATTGGCTTGGCAGAGTTTTGTGAGTTCACCTTCCTGCGCCTCGACGCGCTCTACCATCGCTACCATGCGCTACAGGCTCTGGGGGAAGAAACACCAAAAGGGATTAGTCAGGACAAAGACAAAACCGAATAGAAATGACAAGCCAAAAGTGGAGTACCTGGATGGAGTGGCGAATAGTAGACTTCACTAGCTTCTCATGAGGGAGCTTCCTGACCTCCTCCATGTTGGCCGGGAGAAGGAGGGCTTTTCTCAGTCCATAAGAAGTATCTGGTGATGTAGCCTTGTCCTCGATGTTAATGGGGCGGTCTCCCTTCATCAGCCTAGGGGTCCAAGGCTTCGGCCCTTCTTCGGCCTCAGCCACCTTTTTTCCTTTATCTCTCCCCCCTTCCTTTTCCCCTTCCTTCTCTTTTCCCTTGTCCTTTTTAGACACGTCAGCAGCTTTTTTTAGCCTCTTAGGGGCTTGAGGCGGGGCTTCTTGATCGGGTGCTGCCATAGAGAGCTCGGCAGCTAGGTCGGTGGCCTTGGGCCTGGCAGTGGAAGCCACTGAGACTTTCTTCTTCGAACCTCCTAGGGTGAGGAAGTTTGAGAGATCAGTAGCTGAGGCCTTTCTTTTTTCCATCTCCTCGACACGGGCGAGGTATGAAGAAGTTACAGATGAAGAAGAAGAACAAGAAATTGAAATGGTGTGCCTTGGCGACGAAGAACTAGGCTCGGCTGTGACGAATGAAGGTTGGGCAATGGTGACTTACCTTTTTACCCTGGTTTATGGTAGAACTATTGCTTTTGGGAGGTCGGCCGGTGCTGTAGCTTCAGCTACCACCCGAACACCGGCTGTGTTCGGTCTTATAAAACTTTTATAGGTCGGGATGTATTTAAGCAAGATGTGGGCAGCTCTTCCAAGGCCCTTCTATTCGGGGAGACCCTAAAATGGCCACACCTTCCTCAGGTCCTCTAAGTGAATGCCTAGAAAAGGCCCACGTGCTCGGTTGTTTGCTACTTCACCTGTACCGAACAACGAAACAAACAATGATTCAGATGACCATATAAAGAAGGTTAAGTGGGAAATAAAGACAAACAGATGGTGACAGGAACTACCAGGGTTAGTCCATCTCTCCGAGGAATTGTGAAGATGTCATGCACCTTATTGGGACCGAACTCGAAGTTTCCGGTGATGAAGAGGAAGTCGTCATCAACGTCCTTCCCCGAATTCGGTAGTTCGATCACCAATTTTTCATTCGCCCTCTTTGCTTTGAGGTAATAGGACCTTAAGGAATGCTTAACCATGTTATAGCAATAACCAATATCCCAGATACCAAGATTGGTACCTATAGACACCTCAATTTGACGCCGCCTAATCTTAGGTGAATCCGATGATGAAAACAGGCAGAATAGTGCTTTAGTTCGATCCTCGGAAGGTGATCCAAGCTCGGTATTTGAACCCAATCATAAAAAATCTTCAAAACCAATGAAATTGTATCAAATCATCGATAACTTGTTGCCCAAGTCATTACCAGAAGTGGCGACCGCCAACTCCATTGTGGCGACTACCTATAGAACCTCTTGAAAACCGTAGCCAATAGTGGCGACCGCCACTTCCATCATGGTGATCGCCAACTTGCATCATAGCGACCGCCTATAGAACCTCTTGGAACCTTTGCCAACATGGCGACCGCTAACTCCGAACCTGGCGACCGCCAACTCTAAATGGCTTCACATGTCCCAAAATATAGCAACATCTAATTGGTTGAATAATTCTATAAATACCGTACCCCCTGGTACGTTCTTAGGACAGAAAAAATTAAAGAGAGATTTAGAGAGAGAAGCTCTGCCGAGTCATCGAGCAATCTGAGTCTCGACACCGAAGCCCTGCCGAAGTACCGAGCCTTACTTGGTTCACCACCCGAGGATTGGATAATTGAAGCACATTCCCGACTTGAGGATTCCCCGGCAATCTAAGTACCTCGTTTGGATCCCCGATCCTTTTAACTTCACTCTCTCTCTTTTGGAGTGATCAGATTAAATTCGATCTTAATTTGCATATTCCTTCATTTACCTAATTAATCTTGTTTTGTTTCATATAAATTGGTTGCCCCCTTTACTTCCTTAGTTGTTAATTTCCTCACATTCCATACTTAGCACATTGTTATTTTTATTTTTATTTATTAATTAGTGCCAACATTCTTTTAACAATTATAACTTATTATTGTTGTTAATTATTATAATTAAGGCACTTACATTATACGAATGTAATTATCAGTATTACATTCATATCTTCAAATTTAATAGTTATGTTTATTTCATTTTGTTTCTTTTTTTTATTTATAATTAGTTTAAAGTTCCTCTATTAGTTCTTTATTTCATTTCTTTAATGTCCTTTTGTTTTTAGCATTAATATATTATCCTTTTTTTAGCATTTATATTTATATTTCTTTTCTTTTCATCATAAAATAGCTTCATTTTCTTTTTCTTCCAATTTAGTTTTAATTTCTTTTTTTTTAGGTCCCCTTTTTCCTTTCTTTAATGCTAATATTCCATTTTATTTTCCTTTAGCTTAATGTTCTTTTTCTAACTTTTATTTTCTATATTTTCTTTTAATGTTAATGTAGTTTTCTTTGCTAGCATTTTATTTTCTTGCCTTTTGCTTCTCTTTTATCACTAGCTTTAAATTTCTTTATAATATTTTATTTTATTTTATTTTTAGTATTAACTTAATTAGTATTTCTTTTCTCTTAATGTTAGTATTTAGTATAAAGCACCATTTTTTTCTTTTTTTTTTTTTAAGTTTACTTTCTTTTCATAATACTTATTCTTTCTTTCACATTATTAAACCAAAAGAATTATAAAAAGTCTTTTAAGTTACATTAGCTTTACTGTCATTTCTTTCTCTTTTCTTTTTTTCTTTTTTATTTTTATTTTATTTTGTTTCTTTTAAAGTATGAAATGTAAATAACATTTTCTAACTTTTTTTATTTTAGCATAATTTTTCTTTTGTAAAGTTTTTCTTTTCCTTTAAACCTTTAAATTCTTTCTTTTTTTCTTTTTTTTATTATGAAATCCTTATTTTAAATCTCTTTGTTAAGTAAGATCACTTTTAATGTAAAATTTTCTCTCTTATACATCTTTTATTTCATATTTAGCATTTCTTTTTCATGTTAATGTCAATCTAGTTAATGTTGATAACATGCATATTTTAATTACTTTCTTTAAAATTTTGTTTAGAATAGTTTATCTTGTCTTGTAGCAATCTATGTTTAGGCGATTTTAGCAATTCATAGCATACTTTTGTTCTTGTATTTAAATCATGGTAGCTTAGGTTATTTTTGATATTTCATGCGGGTATATTCTATGTATTCTTTAGTTAGAAATTACATGCCATAGTACTTAAAAATTCATACATTTATTTGTCCTAATTTGGAGTGTTACGTACATATATTATGTATTTTTCATATTTGATTTTGAATGTTCTCTCTTTACATCTGTTTTTCTTTATTTGTATGCATTTGAGAAATTCTATTAAAGAACCAATAATGATTAGTAGAGGCCAACCTTATTGTTGGGCGAACGGGGTGCCTAACACTTTTTCCGATTCATACCATAGCCCCCGAATTTTTTTTTTCTCTGGTTAACGTTTTTAAGATAAGTAGCTATTTTTTTTCTTAGTTTTTTTCAAAAACTAAGTGGCAACTCTATTTTCAACAAAAAAGAGTTTTTAAAATTTGGCTTTCAAGGTGTTAGAATATTTTTTAAAAAATATCTTTGAATTTTCCCATTTTGATCCCTAAATCCCAATGCCACAGTATTTTCTGACTACTTCGCTGGGGACTTGTTTATAAAATCAAATAAGAGAGTTAGACTTGAAAGCATCATTGGTTCTTAATGAGAACTTCTCATTTGCATTTTGCATGCATATGCATTGTTCTCAACACCCCTGCCAGGTCGACCTGATACCCTGAACGCTCATCTGTTTCGGGAATTGTTGGGAAGACGGGCAACCCTTGCTGACCGTACGCTCCCATAGGTGCAGTAAAAGAGTTCAGATATACTGTTTAACCATATCCTGCACCACTCCAGGCATGGGAGGTATATACCCGGCTCTATTCAGAAGGTACCCTAATCCCCAATTACGTGTTGTTAACCCTAGTATGATTATGTGTTTCTATTAATTGTATGTTTTGATTGCTATTGCTAAGTTTGCTTGTTGGGTTTAGGTTAGTTCAATTTTTGGGTTCGGCCCGGATTTTTTGATATCCTTTGTTTAAGCTACCTTTTTCTTTGAGTTCTCACCCAAGTTTTGTTCTTCACCTCGTTTGGCTTTCACGTCATAGCTTTCTTGTCGGGGTCATACCCGTGTTTTGTTTTGAAACCTTTAAGATAGTTTCTCTCTCTTTCGGATTCTCCCTAGATTGTTATTTATATACCCCGTTCTTGCTGGAACGCCATCTGCTTAGATAAGCCTTTTCCTTAGAATTCGGTGATCCTTTCCCTTAGCTACCATTTTTGGTTTTCAGATGTTTAGATGTTATGCTGCTAGTATGAGTCCGACATGGGCATTATTTCAGTTTTAGCTATTTTGGGTATCAGAGATATTTGCTGTCTATTGTCCGAATTCTTCTAAAAAATATCTAAGATTAGTTATTCTGCTTGTGGGATCTAAGTTTTTTTCTAGGCTACCATTGATCCGGGAAGAGTACAGCCGACACGAGTTTGGGTGAGATCCGGATCAGGCAAACTTCACAGAGTATCTGAATCAACCGACATGACAGAGAACAAAGTTAATCTAACAGCTCTGATGAGAGCCATTGCCGAGATACAAAGAGCTGTGGAGCAGTAGACCCAAACTCAAACTCAATGTCAAGCACAGATTCGGGCAATTCAGGTCCGTATGCTAGGTGTGAATGGACAACCAGACAATACGAACGAGAATGGCGAAGACTTTTGGGATGACAACCAAGGACCGGAGATACTGCAAGTTGCTGTGCCACCTCGGGTTCCCCGCTCGATTGTGGTGGAAGATGAAAATACTGCTCAGTCTAGGAAATCCGCATTGGCAGAAAAGACTGATCGGATGGAAAAGGTATTGAGGAAAGCTAAAGGAGTAGAAGAATATATGCTGGATGTAAGTGGTTTGTGCCTATTCCCAAATGCAAAACAGCCCAAAAAGTTCAAAATGCTAGAAATGGAAAAGTTTGACGGCACTGGGGATCTGCGTATTCATCTGAGAATGTATGTCGGAACCTTATTTCCCATGGGGATTGATGATTATCTTAAGGCCCAATTGTTCCATCAGTCGCTTTCTATGGCAGCGCAAAGATAGTTTCTCTTTTTGGAAGTGGCCAAAATTATAACATGGGAGAATATAGCTATCGCCTTCAACAGCCAGTATAGCTACAACGTCCAGCTAGACGTCACTACTTAAGAGCTTGAAACAACCCGACAAGAGAATCGAGAATCTTTTGTCCACTTCCTGACCCGTTGAAGGGGCAAAGCTGCAAAAATGACAAACAGGCCAACTGAGAAAGAGCAGGTGAGGATTGTGGTTAAGAATCTGTAGTCTCTGTTAAAGCGCTACCTCATCACGCAACCGCTTTCCACCTTTGAGCAACTGTTCAACGCTGGGGTACAAATTGAGAACGCCATCCAATCCGGTGATATCGAAAAGACATAATTCAGTCAGAAACCACCAAGAAGGACTTTCCCCGTAAATCAAACCACCGCAACTAACCTCGTGTCCCGCTCGGGCGAGGTGAACCTTTTGAACCCTTCTTTTTCCACCCATCAAACAAGCAACATTCAGCAGTCAGGCGATGGTTAGCAAACACAACAATGACCGCGAAGACGTCTTGTTGAAAAAGGACTCATCAAGGTACTAGATCCCATGCTAGTGCCCAACCCGCTTCTCCCGAAATACAACGCTTCTCAATACTGCGCCTTCCACCAGGGTCATGGGCACCTAACTAACAAGTGTTTAAGACTCAGACATGAGATCCAAAACCTCATAGATAACAAGGTGATCCCTCCACCATCCGCTGCTCCAAAATCGAATGTTACAACCAATCCTCTACCAAATCACGCCAAGCCATCTGGAGTAAATTGTATGACTTTGGGACAGTTCGAAGACCCGAGTCAGTTTATCTATGCAGCACACTTACCATGCCTGTCTGTTCCAACTATCGAGGAATCGACAAGTTGTTCATTCATGATTATTAGGAATAACCGAGATAGAATGGAAGAATGGAATGGCAACGCTTGGGAATGGTATCAGGTGGCCATCCAAGTCTACCAACATGAGAAAGAAGAGTGCAACAAGGTAGATGATTGGCCATTAGATTATCCGACACGACCTTATAGGTTTGGCCATGTACTCGATGGTATCACTCTTCCCCAACGTTTTGAGGAGGAGGTACACGTTGACCACATGTAATCCTCTTGGCTGGTAAGGATTGTGTTAAAATCTGATGGGGCCGAGTGGACTAATTTTTGGGCCACTCAGGAGCAGCAGGTAGAGTACATCGAGGAAGACATCTGGGAGGAGGTTGATAATTCAAGGGCAATTGAAGATGACGAGGAAAGAAGGGAAAGGGAAACCGTTAGTAACTTAAGTGATTTGTGGGTGTTTGAAAGCCCTCTACATGTAGACGAAGTGAGACAGACTGATAATGTGATGTCAAGACTATAGGATCCCGAAGACGGTGTGTAACACCTAACCAGAAGTGGACGACATTTTAAGCCAGCTCAGCTAAAGAGAGAATAACCAAGTGGAAAAGGGAAAGAGACAGAGCAAGAGGAGGAGGATAACGCTGTACTAAGACAATTTAAAAAGACGCGGGCCAACATTAGTATCTGGGGCTTATTAATGGCTTCGCATAAGAGCAGATAAGCTATTTTGAAGGTGTTAAACAAGGCCAGTGTCTCGATAGATGCAACCTCCGAGCAGCTTATTGGGCTTATTCTGCCAGCCGCCGAGCCAAAAGTTATTTTCTTTTCTGACAAGAATTTGCTCGCTAAAGGAAAAAGTCACAACAAGCCACTACACATCACCGTCAAGTGCTTGAAAAAGTGGGTCCCGGTAACCCTCATTGATAATGGGTTGCCTTGAACGTTTGCCCATTGAGAACTGCCATTTGCTTGGGGATGAGGCAAGACCAGTTCACTCCCTCCAGTCAAGGGGTGCGAGCCTATGACAACATAACAAGGGATGTACTAGGACTGGTGTCATTCATCGTTTCAGTAAGACCTCTAGAGACATCAGTTGAGTTTCACGTACTAGAAGTGCCGGCCTCCTTCAATCTACAATTGGGCAGACCATGGCTTCATGACCTGAATGTCCAGGCAATACTGTCGACCCTTCACTAAAAACTAAAATTGATAAAGAACAGGGTAGTTCTGACTATTCACAGGGAAGACAACATTCAACCCCTAAGAGGAGAAGGCTCAACTCTCTTGGAGGTTCAACATGGAGAAGAAGACGTGTCGTTAAGAGAATTTCGATTTGATGAGGCCCATGCGGTACATATGCTGTTAAAAGAAGAAGAAAACTACATCAACCTGCGTGCAGTCACGATAATGAAGCGAATGTCCTATTTCACTGGTATCGGGGTAGGACGTAGGCAGCAAGGCATTCTGGAGCCTGTTCATGTATTGCCAGCTTCGCACCATTTTGGTCTTGGATACAAGCCAACGGAAGAAGACTTGGAAGGGCCTAGTAGAGGACGGAAGGCTAATTACTCGGGCACGCTTAACGGGTACTTCATCAAGAAAGGGGAAGATTTCCCATACTGCGGCTTTTTGGAAGCATGGGTCGATGAAGAAACTAACCAAAAGTTGCCAGGATTGGAGATCTTTTTTGACCATCAACTGTCTGACACAGAAGAAGAAGAAACAATGAAAGAAGAGGAAAGGAAAGTTCAAGAAGAGGATTGGGCCGACAAACTGGATGGCAGTGACATGGGAATGCTTTTTAATGAGAAGATGGCTCAGCTGCAGCTGACAGATTGTTTCATGATGAACTTTGGTGCTTCTTCCGATTGTGCCAAGCTCATTGTCAATGCAACCGTAAAAGAAGTAAAGAATTGAACCATCGAGCCATCCGATATACATATTGTCTGTTCTGAGTCCAAGTCTGAGTCTGTGATTGAGGGCACGCCAGTTTGTGCACCTCCCCCTATCTATGCTTTCAAGTTTGTAATTCCCTATGCTTTTAATGAAATGGATGAAATTTCTGGTTACTCTGCTTTATTTGATTTGTTTCATACGCTTTTCGACGATTTTAAATTCTACGAGGATATCCCCGAAAAAATAAAACTTTTAATAAAAAGAGAAGAAGAAATGCGTGTCCAACTAATAATTGAAAAAACTTTGTCAATAAATTTGGGTAATGAAAATAACTCACAAAATGTTCAAATTGGTTTTTCTTTATTCTTAGTCGAACAAGAGCAATTAATAACTTTATTAAAAGAATTCAACGATATATTTGCATGGTCTTATGAGGATATGCCCCAGAATTGATCTTGATATTGTCCAACACCATATTTCTCTATACCCTGATGCTAAACCGGTCAAACAAAAATTAAGATGCATCCGACCAGAATAGGCTTGTTGGCCTGGATTTGGGTCAGCATACTGCAGTTGCGGAGGCCCGAGTTTAGGTCGAGTCACAGTCGACTTGTGGCCCTTAGTGTTGTACCCTTTAAGGAAATAAAGTTGCACCTTCACCACCACCTGCGATTTTGGTGAGATGGTAAGCGCTTGATGCACAATTAGTATAAGACCGAGGTCTCAAGTTCGATTCTCCATCGTGGAAGGCCCTGTGTCTTATGGGTTGTGCGGCAGGTGCTGGGGGGGATTGTTGGCCTAGGTTTGGGCCAGCATCCTGCTGTAGTGGAGGCCCGGGTTTGGGTCGAGTCACAATCGACTTGTGGCGCTTAGCGCTGTACCCTTTAAGAAAATAAAGTTGCACCTTCACCACCACCTGCGGGTTTTGGTGAGATGGTAAGCGCTTGATCCACAGGGCTCTGAAGATCAAAGAAGAAGTTACAAAATATATCAATGCCGAATTCTTGATGGTAACTGAGTATCCAAAATGGGTAGCTAACATTGTTCCAGTGTTGAAGAAGGACGATCGTATCCAAGTCTATGTAGATATTTGGGACCTCAACAAGGCTAGCCCGAAAGATGATTTTCCACTGCCACACATTGATGTCTTAGTAGACAGTACCGTGGGGCATTCTTTGCTATCATTCATGGATAGCTTTTTTGGGTACAATCAGATTTTGGAGGATCCTGAGGATAGAGAAAAGATGACGTTCACCACGCCTTGGGGCACCTACTGTTATCGTGTAATGCCATTCGGACTGAAGAATGCAGGGGAAACCTATTAGAGGGCTGCCACTACGTTACGACATGACATGATACATAAGGAGGTTGAAGTATATGTGAACGATATGATAGTTAAGTTCAAGGATCAAGATGGTCACATTGTAGCACTTCAAAAATTCTTTGAAAGGATCCAAAAAAATAAGATGCGGGTCAACCCACAGAAGTGTGCCTTCTGAGTGACTACTGGAAAAATGGTGGAATTTATGATCACACAACGAGGAATCAAAGTCGACCTTTTTAAGATCAAGGCAATCATGAAAATGCAACCCCCAAGGACCGAACGGGAAGTCAAGGGCTTTCTGGGCAAAATACAATTCATCAGTCGATTTATAGCTAAATTGATAACTACCTGTGAGCCACTCTTCTGTCTGCTAAAGAAAGGGTTTGAGTTCAAATGGGACTAGAAATGACAAGACGCTTTCGACGCTGTGCGACAGTACCTGTAAAATCCTCCTGTCCTAGCTCCTCCCAAACCTGATAGGCCACTGATCCTCTATCTATCAGTGACTGACTCGGCTATGGGATGTATGCTGGCACAAGAAGGAGAAACTAGATTCGAAAAAGCTATTTACTATTTAAGCGAAAAGATGAGAGGGTCAAAAATACGATACACGCCATTGGGGAAGACACGCTCGGCCTTGATTTGGGCTTCCCAAAAATTAAGGCATTATATGCTATCTTTCACAGTAAACATCATCTCCCGGATGGACCCGTTGAAGTATCTATTTGAAAAGCCGACACTGACAGGAAGGTTGGCTCGATGGTTGCTGTTGTTATCAGAATTTGATCTTCAGTATGTCACTCGAAAGTCAGTCAAGGGTAGAGTAGTGGCAGAATTCTTGGCCGATCAGCCAGTAGAATGAGGTGAAGACACAGAGTTCTAGTTTCCTGACGAACAATTGATGAAAATTGGGGATGACAAGTGGACTCTATACTTTGATGGCGCATCCAATCAATATGGCTATGGAATATGAGTCCTTCTTGTCACTCCTGACGAATCACACGTACTCTTATCCTTAAAGCTCAATTTTGAAGTAACCAACAATCAGGCCGAGTATGAAGCATGTTTAGCCGAATTGGAGGCAACCTTAGAACTAGGGGCAAGAAAGTTGGAGGTCATTAGAGATTCAGCACTAGTGGTTTCACAAGCAAGAGGAGAATGGAAATTCAGGGACTTAACCTTGATTCTTTATCATCAAGAACTAGAGAATTTGATATTGTGCTTTGAATCGGTGATCTTCACCCACATACCAAGACTGCAGAACAAGTTTGCAGATGCACTGGCCACCCTGGCAACGATGATTGACATACCACCTGGAGTCCGAATGAGGCCTTTGATAATTGACTAGAAGAGAAAGTCGGCATACGAGGTGACAACCGCAATCGAGGAAAACATTGACAACCTTCCATGGTATGTTGATATTCAGAATTTCGTGGAGAAAGGAGAATACCTCAAGTTTGCCAGCAAAAAGGACAAAAAGGCAATACGACGAATATCCGCACAATTTGTCATTTGCTGTGGTAGACTATATAAACAAGGACATTATGGGGCCAACAAGCTGTGTGTAAACACTGAAGAAGGCCAAGAGTTGATGAAAGAGAAACACGCAGGAGTTTGTGGGCCACACATGAGCGAAAATATGTTAGCCAAGAAAATCCTATGACAAGGATACTTTTGGATGACAATGGAGATAGACTGTATACAGTTCGTGCGGAGGTGCCATAAGTGTCAGATTCATGCAAACCTCATGCACATTTCCCCGTCCCAGCTGTACAACCTGACGTCACCATGGTCGTTCTCAGTATGGGGCCTTGATGTGGTTGGCAGAATAACACCGAAGGCATCCAATGGGCATGAGTTTATTTTAGTGGCCATTAATTATTTCACTAAGTGGGTGGAAGCAGCCTCCTATTCGGTATTGAAGGCCTCCCATGTTGCAAAGTTTATCAAACAAAACATCATCTACCGGCACGGAGTCCCACATGAGGTTATCTCAGACAATGGTTCACATTTTCAAGGAGAGGTCTTGGATCTTTTCAAAGAATACCGGATAGTGGCTCACAAATCCTTGCCATATCGAGCACAAACCAATGGAGCAGTTGAGGCAGCAAACAAAAACATCAAGAAAATCCTACAAATGGCAATCAACTCACACAAAGATTAGCTGGAACATCTACCATTTGCACTTTGGAGATACTGAACGTCAATTAGAACTTCAACCGGATCTACACCATACTCTTTAGTGTATGGGATGGAAGCTGTGCTTTCCATTGAGGTAGAAATCCCTTCACTAAGAGTAGTGGCCAAAGCCGATATATCGGAAGCAGAATGGCAAAGGAACCAAGTAGAGGAGTTGCTCTTGTTCGATGAAAGAAGACTGCAGGCTCTGTTTCATGTACAAGGGGTTGCCGGCAAAAGAAGTAGTCTCACCACGATGAACAGCATCTAAGCCTAACAGTGTCTCAGCTAAGACAAGATAAATGATGTCCTTCCCCACCCACATTTGACCAGCAATGTCAACCAATGCACAACTAACTCACCCGTTAGGAGGGACAAGAAGATACCGGGCAAGAAGGAAAAAACAAAGGGTATAATGTCGCTGTAGCTAAAAATTGAGGTCACTAAGGTCACCAGTGGGACGGAACCTCTCGACAGGCCACGAAATGTTAAGGCAGTCAACCGATGTCAAAAGGGAGGCCTCCATCCTAGATAGGCCACAAAGTTGCATCACATGCTACTTAGTTGAAAGGAAGAAAGTAGGAACCACGACGGAGCCTCGTGGAGCCAAATCTAAAATAGCAGCAAATTCTTCCACAGTGGGGCATAGTTCTTCAAGGCCGAACCAGAAGACATGGGAATGTGGGTCCCACAGCTGAGCATCTGCTTTCAACATGGAACCATCAACCTTCATTGTCATTAGAGAAAACAGGGAGTTGATACCGAAAGGGGCAAAGTTCAAACGTTCGATGTGGGAAAATGCCTTAATCTATGCAGAAAGAGGATAAGCCATTCTAAGTGAGAAGTGACAGAAAGTGGGGCCTCTAGGGCTGTATTTATAAGGTAGGAAAAGGTAAAAAATCAAAAATTTGACAAAAAGTAAAATCAATGTGGTGACCGCCAACTTAGAGTCGACGACCGCCAACTTGAAAAAGCATCATACAGTGACATCACTCATTTGACTGGGCGACTGCCAAGTTGGATATGGTGACCGCCAGGTTGGATTATGGTGACCACCATGTTAAAAGGTGGCGGGCATGCATCAATTTTGTGGTTTCTATATTTTGTAAAGGTTGGGACATTTGTATTATATATCCATGACAATTTGAACATTAAATAAAGATAAAACATGCAATAGAAGAATGTAAAGCAATAAGGCCCAGATATATATCAAAAAGTAGTGTATCAAAGTGAGAACTGGGGCACCAAGGCCCGATAAACAGCAAAATTAGGGCACGTAGGCCCATGTATGTCAAAATGGGGCATGCAGTCCCATATAAAGAAAGTGTATCAGAATGTATCATAAAATAAAAAAAATAACTGGAGGGAGGGAAGCTCTCTCTCAAGGATGCCTTGAACGGACTTGATGGGAAGAAGGACCGGCCTCGTCAGAACTGACGTCCTCGACAAGTTGCTCGATGTAGTCGTCACCGTCACTGCCAAAGGAAGAAGGCACGACTCTGGATCGACTCCGAGCAAATGAGACGGATCCTCTGTAGCGGGTCCGGGAAGATGCACGAGATCCACGGCCTCGAGCAGGGGCTGGAACCGGGACAGGAGCAGGAGCAAGGGCTGGAATAACAGCAGCTACAAGCGGCTATCAAAAGAGATAAAAGTAAGAGAATGGTATAAAGAGGAATAAGGAGATCAAAAAGATAAAAACACACCAGCTGGGGAACGAAAGGAACACCAGATGCACGCAAAGCAGCATCCTGCTGACGAATCAAAGTCCGCATGCTGCTCACTATCAGCATGAGACGATCCAGCCAAGCCTGATCCTCCTATCAAAAAGAAGAAAAGACTGAGCAGTCTGAATAAAGGAAATACAGAAAAGGAAGCAATGAAAAAGAACGAACCTGAGCATGTATTGGCTGGAACTCCGGCACTAGAGGAACCAGGATAGGAATATCGAAAAGATACCCATCAACGAAGGAAGATATGGTCCAGGGTATCTCGACACTCCCAACCCTGGCCCCACTAGCAATAGCAAGACCAGAAGCAGCAGGACCAGCGCCAGCAGCTGCAGCAGCACCAGCATCAGCAGCCTCTAGTGCTGGTCCTCTTCTCCTACCACTAGCAAGGCCAAGCCCTAGTGGACCCTGCAAGTGCGCCTGAGCCCAGGTGGTGTAGTCTCCCTCAACCACCAGCAGCTCCGCAGCATAAGTCCCTACCAGCTCCAAATGTAACTCAACTTGGCCCAACTGATCGGTCCGACGCATGTAGGCTGGAGGAACCACCGGTTTTTGGAAATGATCAAGGCCAAGCGATTGGCTGATCACTCGCTCGCCAAGATAATACTCCCTACCGAATGAGCCCTCCAACAAGACCCAACGCATGGTAAGGTTTTGTCTATGCATCAGATCTGCGCCAGCCAGATCCTCTGCTCCTCGCCAGACATCCCAGTGAACCTGCAGTAATTCAAAGAATAATGCAAATAGAGAATAGTAAGCAGTGAATACAGTACAGTATGATAGCCGGTGTACAAAATACAGTGACCAGTATACAGAATAAAAGTGTACAGTTCAGAGAACAGCGCAGAAAATAGTAAAAATGATACCTGCTCGGGAGTCAGTCGGTCCAAGGAGACTCGAAAGTGGTCAATGTCCTTCGCCCCGGCCTTCTTTCCCTTTAGCCATGGGGACCACCGGGCTACTCGGGGAATAATAAGAGGGTCTGTTCCAGAGTTCGCCGGGATATGAAGCCTGAGGAACTTGTAAGTCCACAGCTGTAAAAAAGAAGATGTCAACCAGCAAATAGTGAATAATGAAAGAATGGAAATGATTGGAAAAGTGCCAAAACTAAATCAAACCTCCCAGACCCTCCAGTATCCCCCGATGCTGAGCTCTTGGGAGAACCGGGTGAGAGTCCTCGTGAAGTTGTAAAGGGTAGCGAGAGCAGCTCCTCCCCAATCATATGAAGCGACCCGGTCAAGACAAGCCAGGCCGCCCAAGTAAAGCAAATGGATGGTGTTCTCCTTGTTCGAAAATAAGGAGGTACCAAACATATACATCAAGAAGCCTCAGGCGACCCACTCGTAGTGGCGAGGCTCGGTGCACTGAAAATGACGAAAGCGCTCAAAGAACTAGGTATATCTGACGCGATCTCTATCCATCTGAGTGGGAACGGCTCCAAGAAAGTACATCAGTGCGTCAGTAGAATGAACAATGGTGGGGTTGAATGGAATGGGGTCGCCGCCTACCCGGATGCTGGTAATCAGTGCGAAATCGAGCGGTGTCAGGGTAGCCTTGAAGGTGGTAAAGTGGAAAGTATTGATAGTATCCCACCACCGCTCGGCAAGGGTCATGAGCCAAACACGGTCTTTACTCGTGTTACCCAAAAAGGGTATGAAACGAGCAAAACCAGAAGTGTCAACGTGCGCTCGGCTAGAAGCAGGGAGGGCATCATACCACTCTAATACCTCTCCAGAAGCAGAACCTCCGAAATCTCTGACGTAATGACCAGCCTGAACAGAATAGATTAAGCACATGAGATATACAGCCAATAACAAAATCTTTCCAACCCTAAGTTCGTGTGTATGTGATGACCCTTTGGTTCTTTCTTCCTACCCTAGGTTCGTGTGTATGTAATGATCCTTCGGTCCTTTCAATCCCTGATAAATCAGGCACCCAATCTTCCTAGGATCGTGTGTATGTGACGATCATTTGGTTCAATCTTCATACCCTAGGTTTGTGTGTATGTAATGATCCTTCGGTCCTTTCAAGTCTTGATAAATCAGGCACCCAGTCTTTCTACTCTAGGTTTGTGTGTATGTGACAATCCTTTGGTTCTTTCTTCCAACCCTAAGTCCGTGTGTAAGTGACGATCCTTAGGTCTCTGTGTCCTAGGAAAAGACTAGGCACCCCAAATTCTTCTAACCCTAGGTTCGTGTGTAAGTGACAATTCTTTGGTTTTTGCACGTCTAAGTAAAAGATTAGGAGTCCTAAGCCCTAGTACCCCAGGCAGACCTCTATCATTTAACTTTCCAAGATTTTCAAAAAAATTCTCCTTGATTTGCTAAAATTTATCCCAATTTTCTAAAAAATTTTCCTAACTTGCCCAAGAATTTTGAAAAAGTTTCCTTAAAAATTTTCCCCGCTTATAGAATTTTCATTTTCTAAAATTTTTCTTATTTTCTAGGATTTTTTAAAAATTTTTCCCTAGTTTCCTAAGATTTTCAAGAATTTTCTAAAAACTTCCCCCTTTAGCTTTTCATGTTTAGCCCCAAAAACAAAAACAAAAACAAAAATACAGCTCCTTTATTTCGTGATTTCCCCTCTCTTATTGTTTGTTCAAATCCCAATGTCCCTACTATTTTAATCTCCATTGCAAAGGTACCTAAGCTAAAAAAGTACAAAATTCCAAACATCACACAGTCATCATCATCAATATCATCATCATATCATATCATCATAGCATATCATCATCATCATATCACAGGGGAATCCTAGGCATGTGTCTATATTTGAGATATAAACATGCTTTGGTATTAAAACAGTAAGAATAGGGAACTTACCGAAGGTTGCTGATGAGAAATATGGTGGTCAGGCTCCCGCAAAAGGACGTCGACGGTGACCACATCGGTAGGAGGCTCGTAGCGTCTCATCCCGCGAGAGAATATCCGATGGGGCACTAGAGCATAAGTGTGTGGATTGAAGGGTGCTGGATGACACTCTCCTATGTCAGGATCCAAAAAGTCTGCTACCGAAGTGTCAGCAGCAGCGTCCTCTGCTGCTTGCGCCTCGACAGCGGCCCGTGTCTCCTCCTCGGCTGCATGACGAGAGACACGCACTATCTCAAGTATGAGAGCATCCATTGTCGCAGTAGCGGTAACCCCGCTAGCAAGAAGACTCGTAGTCGTATCCCTGAGCGTCCTCATGGAAGAGCTCTCCGCAACAAAAGGGCCCTGCAATGGCCCTAAATCGTCGTCTCCCTGGCCCTAGCCCGCCATGAAGAGAAAGGGGATCACAAACAAAAGAGTAAACATCGCATGAAAGCTAGGAAGTATGAAAAGTGAGAAGCTAGAGGCAAGAAGAATCTTAGAAGCTTGAGAGCGTGAGAGAGCTAGAGAGAGAGAGTGAAAAGTGCATAAATGAGCCAGCTCGCGCTTTTTAAAGGTTCGGACATGCGTCTCAAGTTGGCGGCCGCCATGTTGCATGTTGGCGACCGCCAGGTTTTACAAACGTCATAAGGCGACCGCCATGTTGTAGGGGTTTTTACTCGGCGGCCGCCATGTCCGAGGGGTTTCGTCTTGGCGACCGCCAGGTCGTCAACAGTCACGTCAGTCCCATCTCAGCGACTGCCATGCCATAACGCCATTAATACATTTTAGGGTTTTTAGGGGGTTGTTTGGGGATTTTGTTACTCATTTCATGTTATGTTCTTTTATGCATGTTTATATTTGGTGTTTTAACTTCTTGTGTATTATTTGTATTATTGTTAGTTAAAAAATAAAAAAATAAAAAAATTTATTATTTTGTGTGTTCTTTCAAATTAAAAATCTTTGGTGTTTTCTACGATTTTTGTGTGATTATCTTGCTCCCTTATAATAAATTTTTTAAGTCATAACTTGACTTTTAATTATCTTTATCTCGTTTCCATCATGAGTGTTTATGTCTTAACTTGACCTCTCAATTCATGGATTTTCTTCCCAGTATCAATGGTTTTGTGCCATAACTTGGCTTTTTGACTATTTTTACCTTGCTATTATTTTCCCAGATAAGATAATTTCTTGGATCTTAACTCGATCCTTTTAATTATTTTATCCCCAGCTGAGTTCTTAGATCTTATCTCAATTTTTGACTTGCCTGACGCTCCCTTTAGATCTTAACTCGATCTTTAGGATTTGTTCATACCAGCATCTGCATCATGTTTCTTATCCTGCATTTTTGCCCCAAGAACTACGTTTTGGTCTAATCCCTAGCAAAGGGGTATGTAGGCAGCTTCATAAAAGTTCGAGCACGACCAATATCATATGAATGCTTGTATGTTTGTGGCCTAAGATCGACGGCTCCGTCAAATGGATGTTGTCTTTGGATCTTTGATATAACTTGCATCACGCATTGCTATACAAGTTATATAAAAGAGGGGCAACTGTAGACACCCCAATTTGATCCCGCCTAATTTTAGGTGAATTCGATGATGAAAACAGGAAGAATAGTGCTTCAGTTCGATCCTCGAGAGGTGATCCAAGCTCGGTATTTGAACCCAACCATAAAAAATCTTCAAAACTAATGAAATTGTATCAAAGCATGGATAACTTGTTGCCTAAGTCATTGCCAGAAGTGGTAACCGCCAACTCCATTGTGTCGACCGCCCATAGAACCTCTTGAAAACCCTAGCCAACAGTGGCGACCACCACTTCCAACATAGCGACTGCCAACTTGCAACGTGGTGACCGCCTATAGAACCTCTTAGAACCTTTGCCAACATGGCGACCACCGACTCCGAATCTGGCGACCGCCAACTCCAAATGGCCTAACGTGTCCCAAAATGTGCCAACATCTCATTGGTTAAAGAATTCTATAAATACCGTACTCCTGGTACGTTTTCAGGACAGAGAAAATTAGAGAGAGATTTAAAGAGAGAAGCTTTGTCGAGTTGTTGAGCAATCCGAATCTTGACGTCGAAACCCTGCCGAAGTACCGAGACCTGAACCTCCAACGTTGAAGCCTTGCTTGGTTCACCACTCGAGGATTGGACAATTGAAGCACATTCTCGACTTGAGGATTCCCCGGCAATCTAGCTACCTCGTTTGGATCCACGATCCTTCTAAGTCCACTCTCTCTCTTTTGGAGTGATTGGGTTAAATTCGATCTTAATTTGCATATTCCTTTCATTTACCTAGTTAATCTTGTTTTGTTTCATGTAATTTGGTTACCCCATTTACTTCCTTAGTTGTAAATTTTCTCGCATTCCACACTTAGCACATTGTCATTCTCAGTTTTATTTATTAATTAATGAAAACATTCTTTTAACAATTATAACTTATTATTGTTATTAATTGTTATAATTAAGGCACTTACATTACATATATATAATTGTCAATATTACATTTATATCTTCAAATTTAATAGTTATGTTTATTTCATTTTGTTTCTTTCTTTTATAATTAGTTTAAAGTTCCTCTATTAGTTCTTTATTTCATTTCTTTAATGTTCTTTTGTTTTTAGCATTAATATAATGTCCCTTTTTTTAACATTTATATTTCTTTTTCTTTTCTTTTACTCATAGAATAGCTTCATTTCCTTTTTCTTCCATTGTAGTTTTAATTTATTTTCTTTTTTTCAATCCCTTTTTTATTTTTTTTTAATACTAATGTTCCATTTTATTTTCCTTTAACTTAATATTCTTTTTCTAACTTTTATTTTTTTTCTTTTCTTTTAATGTTAATGTAGTTTTCTTTGCTAGCATTTTATTTTCTTGCCTTTTTCTTCTCTTTTATCACTAGCTTTAAATTTTCTTATAATATTTTAATTTTTTTTTCTTTTAATATTAACTTAATTAGTATTTCTTTTCTCTTAATGTTAGTATTCAGTATAAAACACCATTTTTTTATAAGTTTACTTTCATTTCATAACACTTATTCTTTCTTTCATGTTATTAAACCAAAAGAATCATAAAAGGTCTTTTCTTTTCTTCTTTTTTTTTTATTTTCTTTTGTTTCTTTTAAAGTATAAAATGTAAATAATATTTTCTAACTTTTTTTATTTTAGCATAACTTTTCTTTTGTAAAGTTTTTCTTTTCCTTTAAATCTTTAAACCCTTTTTTTTTGTTATGAAATCCTTCTTTTAAATCTCTTTGTTAAATAAGATCTCTTTTAATGTAAGATTTTCTCTCTTGTACACCTTTTATTTCATATCTAACATTTCTTTTTCATGTTAATGTCAATCTAGTTAATCTTGATAACATGCATATTTTTATTACTTTCTTTAAAATTTTGTTTGGAATAGTTTATTTTGTTTTGTAGCAATCCATATTTAGGCGATTTTAGCAATTCCTAACATGCTTTTGTTCTTGTATTTAAATCATGGTAGCTTAGGTTATTTTTGATATTGCATGCGGGTGTGTTCCATGTATCATTCAGTTAGAAATTGCATTGCGTAAGATTTAAAAATTCATCCATTTATTTATCATAATTTGGAGTGTTACGTACATATTCTATGTATTTTCTATATTTGATTTTGGATGTTCTCTCTTTACCTCCATTTTTCTTTATTTACATGCATTTGAAAAATTTTATTAAAGAACTAATGATGATTAGCAGAGGCCAACCTTATGGTTGGGCGAATGGGGTGTCTAATACCTTTTCCGATTCGTATCTTAACTCCCGAACTCTTTTTTTTCTCTGGTTAACGTTTTCAAGATTAGTAGTCATTTTTATTTTTCTTAGTTTTTCTCAAAAACTAAGTGACGACTCTATTTTAAACAAAACTAGATTTTTAAAATTTGGCTTTCAAGGTGTAAAAATATTTTTAAAAAAGAATCTTTGAATTCTTTTATTTTTGACCCCTAAATCTCAACGCCACAGTACCTAGGATTCGGTTAGGCTCTACTACGCCCATTATCACTCTAAAAACATTAGAGGAAACCTGCATTGGGCTCACTCTGTAATGACGAAGTACTCATCGAATAAGAGGGTGCAGAGGGAACCGAACTCCCCCTTCCACTATGGTAACCAATGGAAGGGAAAGCTTGTCCCAGTTACCCTCACGAGAATCATCAGGGCTGGCCAGAGTGATCCCAACGTCGTCTGGAATCTGGTACCGATGACGGAAATTGCGCATCGCCACCGGCGTCGCTACTAGTTTCCTGAGTTTGCCCATTTCACTTAGAATTTTTTTTTAAA
Organism: Heliamphora exappendiculata; assembly: GCA_034768845.1. Classification (NCBI taxonomy): domain Eukaryota; kingdom Viridiplantae; phylum Streptophyta; class Magnoliopsida; order Ericales; family Sarraceniaceae; genus Heliamphora; species Heliamphora exappendiculata. The sequence continues at coordinate 62,706 of JAOTRH010226953.1, forward strand.
AAAAAGAGAAGAGAAACATGTGAAAAACAAAAGGAAAATGGGAAAAGCTTATCTCAAAGCAAAACAAAAGGAGAACGAATCCAGGAGGTGCTTACCAATTCACCATGTAACGAGGTCTAGCTCGCCAGTTTTTGGAAAAACACTTTGCTGGAATCTAGGTTGGTGTTCGTCGTGAAATTGCAGATAACAGTTTAAAAGCTTGAAAGTTCTAAAGATGGTGGAAAAGTGAGAAACGACGGTACAACGGGTATTTATACCCGTCGTTTCAAAACAACAGGCGCATTTAATGCTCCGTACGTTTGAAACGACGCAATCAATGATGTGACGCCTGTCACTGCCTTCACGCGCCACTCGAAACGCTCCATGTCAGCAACGCAAGGCTCAAGGCCAGCCGTCATCATTCATGAGGGAAACTTAAGAGATCTTGATAGCTGAACCACCAACCAAAGAACCGAGTAGAGGTCTCTGAACAACAGAGCACCCGCTGAACTCCAACACTCGTCATGTGTGCCGAACAGTACAACTTAGCAAACACTATACCAGGTACTGTCAACTGAACAAAAAATCAAAGCTCTGGCTCTTCACCGAGCAGACCAGTCGAGCAAGAACCAGAGCTGGGGGCAGTTGAGGGAGGATAAAAGGTATGGGCCTAAAGCCCAACCCAAAAAGAAGCGAGGGGGCCAATGTCCCAAAAAGGAGGCCAGCCCGAAATCGACTGGTCCAGTACTCAAAGAAGCCCGAACCACCTGTTATTCGGGCCATACAAGTTCGGCCCACCCCAAAAAGAGGCAACCTGGACCAATGAAACCCATGTCGGCCCCTTAATAGAAAGATAAGTCCCCATCCTGCATATGATTTGATCGGATATACAGATGGAAACAAATCAGAATAAGATTCACAAGATAGGAAACAATCCCTAAGGAACAGGAGGTAGAATCCCAAGAGGATTCAGCCTCATAAGGTTTCGACCTCTATATAAAGGAAGGAATGCTCACAACCCCAGGTACGCAATTCTTAATTCAGCTCTTGCCTAGAAACCTCCCTGAGAGATATCTAACTTGAGCGTCGGAGTGCCTCCCGGTCACATCCGACTGAAAGGTGCTAACGACGTTCTTTGCCTTGTAGGAATTCGGCAGAGGAGCAAGGAGCTTTCAGTGAGTTCGACAGAGAGGAGTTCAACCCATATTCTATTCAGGGTCATCAGTATTAGGCCAATTCGCTAGGTCCTGATTGTGCCGAACAAGCCTCCAGTTTGTAACGCGCACAGTTATATTTATTTTTGAATTAGTTTTTTCTCATATATATATATATATATATAATAAACCTGTATAATCACAAATAATTTCAACAAATAATCAATAATCAATCATCAATTCCATTCAACAAAATAATCTAGTCATAACATTATCCATGAAATACCAAAACTGATTAAATATCTTTCAAACAAAGTATTAAACATATTACAAGTGTCCACCTTGGGTTAATTTCCCAATTATCCAAAGAATTATGTTAAACATATTACAAGTGATTACAACATCTAGGGTCAAGTGAAAAATCTACCGAACCACCATTTATAAAAGATAGGTTTTACTGATAAAATAATCAACGAAAAATAATATAATTTTTGGAATTAAAAGAGTACCTAAGGTTCATCTCTCCATATAACAAACATCATGTTCCATACATGCATAATATATTGCCTCAAGATTTACAAAATAAGCCTTCAGGAACAGACAACATATGTAGGAATACATGATCTCATAACCAAAAAATAAAACTACATAAAAGTCTTCCGCCACTACGAGCACATCTACATCATTTCCACGTGATCATCAACACCTGAAATGTTTTTTAACAAATTTCACTACGTGAGCCGAAATTCAATAGAAAACAGACTAACATAAATTTAAAAGGAAAGCATGCTAACACGAATAATATGAACAAGAGAACCGTTTTTCTTCTTTGAAACCTCGTGACATCTAACAATGCCCAACAATACCACAAGCATACAAAACAAGGTCATATGCATATCGTACTTTTTCACGGTCTTTTACCGTGGGATAATACTAACCCCATCATCAAGCTCTTTGCGGTCTTTCACTGCAGGACAATCACTTTCCCTAATATGTAATTCTTTGTGGTCTTTTACCACAAGACAATCACATGCCCCAATACACAATTCTTAGCGGTCTTTCACTGCAAGACAATTACATGCCCCAATATGCAACCTTCCGTATAATTCAACAGATAAAAGTGCGCACATAACCATGTACTGAATATCTACATACATATCATCGTATCGTTCCTATAACCATGAAAAAGATAACACATCTCAACTAAACATTTAAATCCAAGCTCAACCTTAAGGGTTAGCTCTAAACCTCCAAAAATACAGTTTTCAAGACTTTACATCATCTCTCCATTTTCAAACTATCTTTTGAAAACTACGAACATCCACCAGTCCAGTAATATGGAATAAACAATAAAAACACTTTAAAAGTCATTTTTCCCAACCAAATATGGTTTAAACACCTAAAATCACTTTTCATGCATTTTAAAATAATAAAAATGCATAATATTGTACGTACCACCCTTCTAAGACATGAGAGTCTAGGATTCTATCTCGAAGAGTCAAAAACTCAAAGCTTTAAAAATCGAACTTCGTCAAAATGCAATTCCATCTGGATGAACACGAAGTCCTTGGCACGACTACCAAGGATCTGCTATCCACACGCCAAAAATTAAGCCAGGGCCCTCCCAAAATCTAAAGAGAAGGGATAGAAAATGTGTAGAGACACAAGATAGACTTGGAAAGATATTTTGGCTCAAAACCAAGGCATGACAGGTTTTATAGATTTTCGCACTAGGCCTCCACCGCTCGAGCAAACAGGGCACCGCTCGAGCAAACCCCTACTGACATACATCTCTACCACCCCACCGCTCGAGCAAACGACTACCGCTCAAGCGGTCAACTCACCGACCCACACTCGGCCACCACCCCGCTCGAGTGCACACCCACCGTTTGAGTGGTCAACACTGGGAGAAAGCTTAAACTAAGAACGAAACCAAACTCCTGTATGCATAACACGTAAATAAATATGCTGTTCTAAAAAGGAATGATCAAACCTATAAACAACACTTTGCATATATATAGAAAAAATAAAAAAGAACCAAATCACACAACTCTCCCCCCTTAAGGAATTTCGCTTCCGAAATTCACTACATGGCTACAAAGCAAATTGTCACGCCCTAAAACCCGGGGTCACGTGAAAGTCCACCAAACATCTATTTTATATGAAAGTATAGGTTTTAATACACCGAAATTCGCATGTTGAAACCAAAGGAATACCCAACAAAAGTGTATCTCTCATACATAAATGACAAACAGTTCTAACATGCATACAGTATATCGTCTTACGGCGTACAAAACCTACCTTCAGGAACAGGCAAACCAAAAAGAAAAATTATAAAAGTTTTCTACCACCGCGGGCACCACCAAAGCTACTCCTCATCCACAGCATCACCTGAAAATAATTTTACTGAAAATCTCACCTGTGAGAAACCCAATAGAAAACAGACTATAAAACTATAAAGCAGGATATGTAATCACATGGTGAGAGCGAACTCAACCACAAAATCCAAAATAGTTTTCTATCAGACCACCACGAGTCTCAAAACGGTTTAATTTCATAAAACCCATGTTTTTAATCCTTAAAATTATGTTATGTAGATAATGAAAATAAACCACCACGGTTAAGGAAAAACAGTAATAAAAAATATTGTTCCCTCACGGAATGTACCATCGTGAAAAAGAAGAAGAAAGAGATCCTATGTACCGACTCCATCACAAGTGGACAGAGGTAACAACTATAAACTTTTATCCATTACCTTGTTCCAGCATCACTACAGACCTGCTAGGTAATGACAAATTCTATACGGAGCATCACGACGAAAATGCTGACTTTACGGGCGACCACCTGATGGACAAGCACACAAACCGACCTTCTTTACGGGAACTACCCGGAAGGATAACAAAGGTACCTACACTGCGTGCATTTCCAAACTTTCACCGAGGGCAACTCGTGCTAAATACACGTCATCCCGGTACATCTAGATAATCTTCTAAAAATCAAATCGTAGCACGACTATGAAAACATTTCACAAATATACATTATACATGTATATAGAAATTCATCCATCAACATGGACATCAAACAAAACATTTTAAAATATTTATCAAAAAAAGCAGTTATACAACGCATGTATAAGCAAGAGATTTAATCCATGAACCATGGAGATCAAACCAAATATGAAAAAATATATTTTCATGAAAATGTTTTAGGAATTGAGTCTCAACCCCAAGGGTTAGCTCCAAACCTCCATTAAACATGTTATTCACAAAGGTTTTCATAAGAACTCCTTTTTTAAACCATCATTTTGAAAATCAACCTCCACAACGCGAGATCTTAAAGATCCATCGCTTTAAAAACCAACTGAGGGAAGTGAGGGAAGCCAAAACCCAACCACCAAACCACCAAAACAACACCAACAACCCACATAGGACCCCAGTCGACTGGCCTTAGCCCCCAAGTCGACTGAAAATCTCACTGGAAAGAGAGAAGAAAAACTGAAACAATTTCAGTCGGCTGACCTCGCAAATCCAGTCGACTAAACTCATAGCATGATGATCCAGTCGACTGAACTCATGAGTTCAGTCGACTGACCTCCCAAGTTCAGTCGACTAAACTCATAGCATGATGATCCAGTCGACTGAACTCATGAGTTCAATCGACTGAACTCACCCCAAAAGCGTTTTTGAGCTACGATTTTTGTATGTTTTTGCTTCCAATCCTCAAATCAAACCCTCAAGCATCAACACACCCAAGCCTTGTGCCAAAACCTCGAAAGGAAACTGTGACACCCCGTTCCCCGGGCATGTCAGGACATATGTAAATATAAATAAAAGACATATTCTAACCGAACATTCATAATTAAATATGATAATTAATACATCATTAATGGTTCAGAATTTGTTCTAAGTACTAAATAAATACAGTCATCCAGAAAACTTAATAAAGTTATATTATGTCCGTGGAAAAACTAAACAAAAAGATCCAAAAGGTAACGTCCTATGTCTTCAAGCTATGTCGTTGGGGGTCTGCTAACTCCTAACACTCTCCCTCTTCCACAAAATCTTCTCATTCAGTGAACCCGCCTTCTTCAAATAATTCTTCGTTTTTACCTGTGGCACGAATGCCATGAGCCAGAGCGCAGAAGCAAATTTCTTAAACTTTCTAACAAACTCACAATAAGATATTTTACAATACATATCATATAATACCTAATACAATTTAAGGCCAAAGAGATAGGCATTTTAGCATTTTCAACAGGGTAAGCATATATAGGAGCAATTGTGCAAGTACGTGATGCAGACGAATGCAATGCAATTGCTCAACCCATCATACATCTAGAAAAATATCATGAATTGCACGTCAAATATTACAGAGTAGACTTGATGGCTCTTGATCACCGAACCCATCCTTGCCTCGTTGCAAATAGTAAATTTTCATTGCCGAGCTTTATGCCTTTGCTATTTTACTCAATGGCAACGGCGTGGGGACCGACCTTTATCTAATTTTACCCATCCTTATTCCAGGTCGACCAATCCCACCTTAAGAACAAGGATACTCATTAGGTGTCAACCCAAAGTCTAATTAATAACATGAATTTCAAAAGACACATCGCATTATTCAAAGTACCAAGATGAGGGATTTATGACTGCCATAATTGGGCACTTCTCGAAAGTTACCAACGTAGTGGGATTAGGTCCGCCGAATTAGGCTCTGCTCTGAATTACTCTTCAAAACATTATAGCAATGGGGTTTAGGTCCGCCATAATTGGGCTCTTATCCGAAATTACCACCGCAGTGGGGTTAGGTCTGCCGAATTAGGCGCTTCTCCGAAATTACCCAATTTACCCGTGTTAACACCACTTCTATAATTTAACCACAACTCAAGGAGCAATGAAAACCAAGGGACCTATTCCCTACAAGTATGACCGAGGTTTAAAATAACCAAAACAAGTGTATAGGATACAACCCATAATGATAGGTACAAAAGAGACTCCGATAACTCAAGATGACATGTAGGAACGTTCATGATGTGCAATATGCTTCTCGTGTGTAATTAATCATAGCTTGACATGTAAATATAATATGGCACATGGTACAACATGCAAAAGCATCAAGTACAAGCAGGCGAAGCATAACCACAATTTAAGCGACATAGAATCGATTCATCGGCATGAGTTTATTTCATCAAAAGTATCATTTTCATATACTAATTACTCACCAAGTCCATGTAAGGTTTACATACCCAAGTCTCATAATTGATACACCATTTGTACACTTAAACAATTTTAGGTACAAGTTTAATTGCTAGTTTTAAAGTTACGACAGTACTTTGAAATGCTTGGTCATGGATTTAATTTCTGATATTTTACCACCAATTAGATAAAAATATTTCCTATAACTTTCATGTTTATCACTAAGGTCAATTCTTAAGGTAAATAGGTCATTTATTTTATTTTAGTAAAAATAGTTCAGCAATTTATAGAGAAATACATATCAATTAAGCCTCTGTCGGACACTGTTTTGGAGCATCAATTCAAGGGATATAGCTCCGGGTTTTGGTGAGCTTCTAGTTTAGAATATCCCCTACAAGTTTCATGTTTTGAGCTAGGATAAGGTATTTGTAAAAAGTGTGAGATTTTGGTCAATTTATAAAGAGGGTACAGTTAGCCTAAAAAGGGTCTGCAGAGTGTGTTTTTAACAGAAAATGTTTGAAACATTTTGATTATCATCTGAGGGTATTTTGAGCTGATATTTTCTCAGTAACTAGTTTAATATGTAGTATACAAATTTGATGTTTACCACTTTTGTATTTGGCTTCAAAACAATTAGGTTTTAAGTCTCACGAAAAGGTGTGACAGAGAGGTCTGTCAGTCACTAAACCTCAATAGAGAATTTAGGAAGTGTTTTAACCTATGAAGACTTCATATTTTTTGTTCATTTTTGGTGGAAAGAAAGATAAATATGTCCTCTACAAGTTGTATGTTTTGACCTAAGCTCGGTTCTCATTTTAACTTAGAATTTATAGGTCTGCAACTCAGAGTGGTCAATATCTTACACTCTTTCAAAAAAATGAGATATTTGGAGTTTTACCCAACAAAATCATTTCAAACCAATTTTTTTTTATAAAAGATAACTCAAAAATATAGATCTGGACACAAAAATCACTTTAATACCATTTTTCTACATTTAGTTATGATTATTTAAAATTGGTGGCAGAAAGTAAATAAATTCAAATAATCAGGCCACTTAGGGTCTTGCTTGCTTAGCTTATGCTGTATACATTTGTGACCTATTTTCTTTGGATGCATGTTATAAACTCACATAAATCAAAAGTCCAGAACATGTTTGGGCCATAAAACTCAAAGATACACACATACAAATACATACAAAACTCACTCATACATAAATAGTCCCTAAATCACTCCTACGACGCCTTTTTGACTCATTCTTTGTTTTATCTTGTTACGGTTTGTTATAGAGATGGATTGAGGGTTATCTTGGAGGAGAACATCAGAGGGTTTGAGGGAGTTTCTTACCTTATTTGAAGTTCAAACTGTTGAAGAGAAGTGGGACTTAACTTTATAGCACCTTCCTTGAGCCTTCTTCCTTTCTTCTTTCTTCTTCTCTCATTCTTCTTTCAAAACACTTAGAGAATTTTGGTCCCTCGCTCTCTCACTCTCTCAGCCGAATACATGAAGTGGAAGAGTGTTTAGTATGTTGGTTTTTATAGAAAAATGATAGAAGAGACTTAATTATTGTGTGTAAGACTTAATTTTGAATTTTCTAATTTTCCTTTGGTTGCATGGGGTGGTGGGAAGGGCTTGAGGTATGAAAAATCATATTTGGGGCAGTGAAATTTGGCTATGCAGTGTTTGGTAAGAGAAAAAGCTTTTTTGGTAATTAATTTGGGTTTTAAATGGTATTTTGGTGCATTTTTGTATATTTAATTGCATAAAATATTAATTTTATGTACCTAAATCTACTAAAATGTATTATATTAAATTAATACATTTATAATTAATTTAGTCTTTTCATAATTTATCATAATTTTGATAGCAATTAAATAAATAAGTGTAGGCTTTTAAGCTAAATTAAGTTAATTTGACTAGAATTGACTTTCTGACTTATTTATTGTGTAGAGATTTTAAATAATTATTTGTTTGGTTTTGTTGAGATATATTATTATATTATTATATATTTTACTTATATAAAAAGTATTGGGTTAAAATAATACTTAATTTAAACATCTTTTCTTATTTTTAAGCTTAAAAAGGAAAAAAGTGACTTTTTGGGCACAAACTCCAATGTGGCCAGCCATGCAAGGGAATTTTGGTCATTATTATTGTTATTTTATATTTTATTAATTAATTGTGTATAAATATCTAATTTTGGGTGTCCATGTGTCAAATTTTAAATTTTTAAGATTTTTTGCTGTATTAGGGGCAAAATAGTTATTTTACCTTAGTTATGAAATTTTTTTATTTTTTATTTTTAATTTAATATTTTATGTTATTTACTTAATTTAAGCTGTTTCAAAACTTTTCTAAGTGTTAGGGTTTTGCCTTTAAGTATTTGGTTTCTTTTAGGGTTTTCGAGCCATAATTAGGGTTTCGTGTTACTTTGGGTTTTCGGACTAATTAGGATTTTTCTTATTTATATAGAGACTTAGGTTTTCATTATCTATACGTCACTAATACTAGTATTTGGGCTTAGATCATTTTGCGAGTAGTTACAATCCGGGCTGTTATAACTAAGATCTGAATCGGGTTGTTACAACTAAGTGGTTATTACTAGGCTCCAGACCGGGGTATTTCAATCTACTCCCCTTAAATAAATTTCTTCCTCGAAATTTCATACAAAAAGTTGTGACTGATTACTTTTATCTCTTTTCTTCGAAGTTGTGTCATTGAGTTGTTCGTTATTGGGGGTGTAGATAAGGTTGGGTTGATACGTTCGACATTTGGAACTATTGTTGTTTTTTCTTTTTAACATCTTAGACCGAGAACTACCCGATCTTTAAAGGTCATGTCGAATATCCATGGCGCTGGAGTTGTCTGACTAGGGCTGACCTAAAATCTTTCGTCCTTCTACTGTATCTTTTCTCGGAATAACGCAACAAGTTTATCTAACGTATATCTTAGAGTTCGCGGATTCCGGTGTACATTCGATTATTAACGAACACTCCTTTTTCTTTTGCGAAGGCAAGCTTCTTGTCCATTGGTTCTCTTGTTGGTCGAGTTGTATCATCCTTCCCGAACTGTTCGTTCCCTTTTTACGAATGTTGTAGTTTCTTCCCCTTGGTAGCGGGCATTTAAACTTTTTATATCCGAACTTATTACAATTAAAGAAGATCGTTGAGCTTGTTTCTTGTGAACGGCGAACACTCCCTTTATTACTCTCTGGTTGGTCAGGTTACACCACCTTTTTCACACCATTTGTTCCTTGCTGCAACAAATTTGTTTAATCCTTACAACTCTATTATGGCTGACGGTGGTCGTAGTTTAATCCTTTTTGTAGTGGGCATTCATACTTCTTATGTCCGGGCTTCCAGCACTGATAACAAATTTTTAATTTTGGTGCCCTTTTTCCTAGTTGTTTTCATCGGTCATCTTGAGAGTAGGGTTCTAAGCGTGTGATCTTTTTGTTATTCCATAATGGTCCTCCTTGATTGTCTTCTCCAATTCTTTCGGCCAACACATCATTTTATGCTCTGGCTGGTTACACCTATAACAAACTCTCACTATTGGCTGTTGTTGCTTTGTGGCCTTGATCCAGACCTCGGTTGTTCGTGAAAGATTCTTCCTCTCAGGTGCTGGGATATTTTGTACCCTTAGGTCAAATAAGTACCATGATCCCTCCTGGGGTGCCTTTCCTTATGTTTGATCCAAATTATATGCTAGATCTTGCAAGATTTGTGCTAGGCTCGGGACGTCTACTTCCTCCTTGGTTCCATTTACTCTCACTGAACTTCCGTGGTCCTGTCTTTGTTTCGCCATCTTCAGGGAAGAAAAAAGGGAAAAAGGGTCATCGAGCTGTTTGCTAAAGTTGGTTCTACTTTTAAGGTGAAAGCATGACACTCAATCTCTCTTTTAGTATGAAAAGTCTTTTTAAATGAGATTCTCTCATTCTTCACCAAAGATCGTCATAGCAGAGTTACCATTCTAAGTTCTATATGAAGTTCTGTTATTGCATTTCGGATTTCACTTCATTGACTAGCAGAGATCTATTCTGATCAATCAGTTCCCTTATATTTCTATTCCGTATACTGATAATTTTGTAGTGTTGTTTACACATATAACCTCACATGGTTGCAAAGGCTAGTTGTAAGCTCGTTATTGTAAGCTTGTTATTGTAAGCAGCTTTGACCGAAGATAAGGATTTCCTTCAATCTCCTTTATGTCTACTCTTAACATATTTTTGATGGTTCAGAACCGGATGTTTAGACTATCTAGGCGAGATACGGGTCTTGTTCAGATATAGTAAAGAACTTTCGTTGGTATAAAATTTCACAAGTATACTTTTGCTTATAGCTACCAATGTGTTGTGAGGTTCAATCAATAGAAAGCGGGCGGCCTTAATAAGGTAATTTATTACAACCTGAATGTTATTATACTCTTGAGGTAATCTTTGACAAATCCTAGCGATAAGGTCTATAATCAAATGCTTTTCAATATTTCCAAGCGTTGTATTATTTCTCTTAGTTTCTGCCGTTATCCTTCACGTACTGGCTCGTAGGGTTTGGATGTCTCTTCTATTAACTGGATCGTTTCTCTCCGGTTGTTGGTCACTCTAGGACAATTGAATTGTGATAAAAGGTACGTTTGAGGTAAATATCGAGTCACGCGGTCCATTGTGATTTGATGGTAACCTCTCCATCAAGCTCCTGATGCTCATATTGTTGTCAGAAATTCTCCATTGAATTTGAGGATGGCCAGACTTGGACACTATCATTTTGGTGAGAAGAGCTGACGTGACTAATGATGTGTACGGATACTCTTTCTTTATTTGTATACTAAGGTGGTCCTATGTTGGGAATGTATACTAAAAAGTCATGCTTTTTATATATTTTATTCTAGATTCCTATCATATTAATAAAAAACAATTGAGATGGTTTTGCATTTAAGGTTTCATATTTATATTTGTGGAGTATGAATGCATAGCCCATATATTATGTCTAGTATTTGACTCGGTGCATGCTGCACGGAAGATCAGGTCAAAGGTTCTGACATATTATACAGGTAGGCTCACAATCGCAATGGAACTGGACATTCTATTGGTACTATTGTAGTACATCATTATAGTAGCTGGTCTTGGCTAGGTCGAACGGATCGAATTCAGGTTTTGAAAATTTGATGTTCGAGCTCGATGTATTAGTACACTTGGAGTGTATTAAGCGGGATCAACGAGATGATCCATTCTATACTGACTATATGAATTGATCTGCATCCCGTATTATCATGTATTGCACGAACCTCTTAATCCCGAAATGATTGATTAATTGTGTTCAGATAATGTTTAGTACTTTGAGTCGTCAATGGTTGAGATTTCTACCATGAGATCAACAATATCGATGAGTTGGGTACTGGCATTGTTTGTTCGATGATTGATAATCAGCTGACGAAAACCACGTCCAATTTAGGTTGAGGAGTTCCCCCTCGTGTGCTTTGCTTATAGGTTTGATTATACTAAACCTGTACAGTGGGTCTTCGGATCCGGCATATCAAAATATTAAACGGCGCAGTTGTGTGAGAAAGAGGATAATTAAATTAGATTGTTAGTAACTTATTTTATTTATCGGGAACCCATATCTTAAACGTGGGGAGAATTCAGTACATTTAATAATTGAAAACTCAAGACATAATTTGAGTAAGGACCGGGAGTTCAGTCAGGACCTTTAGTGGAATAAGTTCTGGTTCGTGCGAAAAATGATCTAACTCGGGGATAGAGTTAGGAATATCTGGTTTTCTCGTACGGTTATCCCAAGTCCTATACTTTCTCGTGATCACTCACATAGCCCATTATACGCACCGATAATTTTTTTATCGATTTTGGTCATTATTTAATTTAATTTGAATGCCAATTTTGCCGCCGGGGACATTCAGGAATTAAATTAAATTGTTGGAGGACGGTTTTGAAATTTAGCACACCTAGGGATTACTCCCTAGGTGGCCGGCCTTAATAAGGGGATGGAAATTAGGTTTTATGAAAGATATATATCTACTCCTTAGTTTTAGGAAAGAGAATATATATTATCATCTTTATCTTTGATATATGTAGTAATATATCACAAGGTGGCTTATAATATAAAAAAGAAAACCTAAAACACTAATCCACACCAACCAAGCCGCCGCCCCCTCTCTCTTTTGGAAAATTGATTTTTGCTTTTTGGAGACAAGTGTGAGAAGAAACCAAGAGGAAGAAAACTCTTTGATCGGAATCGGTGCCCACACACCGTGATCGCCGTAGTGCGTCCGGGACATACGTGAGAAGGTTGCAAGGTCGTCTTCAACGTATTCGGGACTTCATGAAACTTTTCGACAAGTTTCATAAAGGTATTATGCTATTTAGATTAATATTGTTCTTTGTTTTCATGAAAAACGCACACGTCGTTTTTTACGGTCACGGCGTCAGTTCAAATTTGTTTACTTCCGCTCCAACAATGATATCAGAGTCGTGGTTGTGTTTTTCATGAAAAACCATTGTGTTATCCTTTGTTTTGTAGGCTATGTCGTTATGATCCGGTTAAATGCATGTATGAATGTATGTATGATTTATATCGTTTTTTTTTTCGTTTATCTTGACGGTTTTGATTCGAGATTAGATCGGTTGTACGCCTCTTACGTGGGGTATAGGTTTTAGACGATGTAATCAATTATTTTATTCTATTTTTCCTGGATCAATATTGTAATCGGATCACGAAAAACGAAGAACAAAAATGAAAGAAGAAGGACAAGGCAGCGGCGGCATGGCCTGTTCGGCATAACAGTGGCGCCATATTCGGGGCTCATTTTCGGGGCTTTCGGCAATCTTTTTCAATGCGATTTTTTTGCTGAAATTAAGGTTGTCCGTTGGCTATCCGATGATGGTTTGGTTGCAATTAGACGATGGCGGCAAAGGGGTAAAAAGTTGCTTCAAAGCTGGTCGCGCATAGTGGCGCCGCTATAGTAACCCGACTGTTTGGGGATTTTTTCGGGGCACTTTAGTTTCGAATTTTGATGCAATTTTTTTGCAGAGATACAGTGGACGAAATCATCTACCTACCATAATTTTTGAGGGCTTCAACTGTAACGGCAAGGCGGCCAAACGGAGCACTAAAGGTGGCGGCATTAGGGGCGGCGGCAAGTAGATTTTTTGGCACTGTTGGGGGCTGTTTGGCTTGACTTTTTTTGGCTTTTTTCAGTATTCCAGCGGTGGTCCGGGGCTATGACGGTGGTCCGGAGGCTAAGGAGGAAGTTTGGGTCTTTGACAGCTCGTTTAGGGTTCCAAAAATCCTAGGCGTTTAATCTTTAATTCGAGACTGTCGGATTAAAAGATTAAACGGATGGACCGGATCATAACGATTTAATTTATATTTATTTTGTCGTTGTTTAATTATTCATTTATTTATTTTATTTTATTGCGTTGATGAATTTTATTTTATTTTTTCTTTTATGCATGATTTTTATTATTGGAAGTATATTAGAAAAAATTGTTTTATAAAATAAATAATCCTAGTAACTTTTTAAAATGAAAAAATAAATATATAATTATTTATTTAATTTTTGTGTTAAAATTAATTAAGATTTTTAATTAAAATTTGGGTAATTAATTTCTTTCGCAAAATTAAATAAGGAAGTTTTTTTTGTTTATTTTATTATGGTTAAATAAGAAATATTTTAATTGATTAAAATTGAATTTATTTTAATCGGGAATTAAAATATGTTTAATTGTTTAAAATGAATAAAAGGGTAAAACTCTCATTTTTTTAAAATATTAAGTGTGAGAATGGTTTAGTCACAGATAAATCCTTTGGTCTCCATTACACGTTTATAGGAGATGTGGTTATAGCTCGCGCGCCGGCTTGAACTTTCGGTCTCACTAAGGAAGGGCTATAATCATGGTATTTTCGGTACGAATCTTCGAAAGAAATAGATTTGAAAATAGTGCAAAATAGAATTCGTTCACACCGGGCCTAGAATTTTGACACGGTATTTTCAAATTAAGGGTAATGGTTATACACTTAACCAGTGAATAAAAATTTTCTCTCTAAGGAGTCACTGTTTTTATTTGTGGGGACCAAAATTTATTGGTTATTTAATTTACATAGAATGCTCTATATCAAGGAATGAAAAATCTAGTAGTTCTTTGTTCGTTCATTGTTAAATGTCCACACTACGTGGCCTATCAATTGATGTGACTCTGGGCTGGTAATTTTTCATTATGATATTTGCTTTCGACAGTAAATTAATAGACTGACATGTCTGTCCGAACGGGTGTTGATTAGTAGACGTCCACACTACGTGGCCTGCTTAATCACGAAGGATTCGGGTTGCC